>JANHGN010018167.1:0-39234 GCA_024605025.1 Megaceryle maxima
AGAATGAAGTATCAGGTAAGAAAATACAGAAAGAGTAGAAATCTGAGTCAGAGTGGAGACAAAAGGAAAAAGCGTGAAGGAAGAAGGAAACAAAGGGAAAAAAAAATGTACTACTAGTATTTCCATTTTTCTTGATGAATTTTCTCTATCTTTATCATAATCCTGGGCCTTAGAATTTATTTTTTTTTTAAATTTGTAGCCTTAGCCTTAGATTTTTAGGACTCATAGGAGAAGAAATTTCCACTTATCTGTGCCTTTTTACATCTACAAGGTAGTTACACTACCAGCATTTCCCTGACATGGAAGAATGTTCTCTTGAGCTGGATTTGAACAGTGAAGAAAAACATCATCTAAGTGTGGTTGTCTCATGAACAATTAGATGACCTCCCACCCACCTGGTATCCCTAGGTAGGTAAAGATGTTACTTCAGGTTTCTAACTGGTATGTTATTTCCCAACTCCCAGTGCCACAAATATCTAAACACAGATTTGCATGTGGATTTGGGATGCAAAATTTGGAAATACCCCTCCAGGTACAGTTTTGAATCTGCTACAGAAATGCAGAACCTAATCACTTGCTTTTGGTCCCGTTTCAACTGTAAACATTTATTGATACCTCATTGCAGTTCTCTTCCATGCCTTGTAAACGAACTGTAAATGACTCAATGTCTGAGGCTTCAGCTAATCAGATAATTTGCCTGCCAGCTCTGCCTCCCTGTGCGGTACCTGGGTGGACCTTTTAAAGGTTTTTACAGATGCTTTTTTTCCTTGCCACATCTTTAGGTTCTGACTTTTATGCATAGTTTTCATCTGAGAAAGGAGCTATTTAATAGGTCCTGCAATTATTAAATTATTTAATTATTTTATTGTTGCACAGAGCCTTGACCTTATTTATTATTTGCAAATGCCATATAAACCAGAAGTTCCCCCACATGTTTACCTTTCAGGGAAATGCAAGAATGAGAGTATCATTGTAGCAGATTTTTGTACTGTGCAGTTCTCAGCAGCTTATAGGAAATTTAAAATTACCTAGAGCATGTGAAGAGGAGATGTGGAGGAGGAAGGTTAGGACAGTCAGGAAGGAAAAAGCATATAATGTGGTGCGTAATTTTCAAACAGATGTGCATTTCAAGTGTGAAAAAAATAAATGCTGTTTTCCTGCTCCAGTTGGAGAAACATGTAGTACAGGGGCCACATTGACTTAAATTCTCTTCTTTGCATGTGAGCTCATTCTTTCTCAATGGGCAGAGATTTGAGGGAGGCTGTAGTGTGAGGATGTGGTTTCTGGAACGTTTATCCTGCAGACTGACTGATGGAATAAGAGCATTAGTAAAAACATAGAATGGTTCAGTGCGGTTTTATTTTGTTGTTTCCTTGCAGTAGGAGTAGCTTTTTTCCTATATACAGCATAAGTGTGCTCTGTAAATGAAAAACTGGCTTTTGCTTTTTCAAAAGGTGTACGTGCACAGTTCTGTACTTTTTTTTTTTTTTTTTTAAAGTTTTTTTTTTGTGTGTATGGTTTGTTTTGGTTTTTTGTTTGTGTTTTGGTTTTTTTTTTTGTTTTGTTTTGTTTGGGTGTTTTTTTAATCTTCAAAAGATAAAAGCTACATCAGTATCAGAAGCGGAGCTTTGCTTTGTCAAGAAGGGTGGCCGCAGAAAGTCACTCCAACATCTTGATTATTAGAAACTAAATATGTCTCTAACATAGACAGCTATGAGCTTGTAGATGTTTTACAGATCTGAACAGGTGAACAGATTGTGGGAAGGATGGAGTGAGCATGGAGTAGCCATAAGTCCTTTACAGGAGAAGGCAGAAAGGCATAAAATGTTACCATCACCTTTGAAGGAGTTTCTCTGCAATATACAGGCTCTTTATGAATGGTGACACAGAGGACCAAAACACATTGGTGTCAAAGGAGCTTTTTCTTGACTTTTGTTCAAGAATTTTTCTCTTCCCTTACAGCCTTTTTCCCCTGGCCCTGAGCTTAAAATGCTGTAAACTTTTCTGAACGTCATACAAAATGCATCTGAAGACAGATGGTTGTGAAAATGGCCTTTACTGTCTGGAGAGGGCAAAAATGTGTACTGTTACAATTTGAGGTGTCTCTCGCATGTTCCATGTATCACTTGCACCAAGAATACTTACAGGCCTGTAAAAACATCCATCAAAAATCTTTTTTGAAAATCACAGTTATTTTTACACTCTAGCCAAAGATTGAAGTGGGTGGGGTTTAAGAAATGGGGGTATGCATAGATTCATATTTTTATCAAATGAAGAAATGACAAAAATTACTTGCTGAAGGCTTAATAGTTTGCCAGAGTTCAGAATGTGGAATTCCTTATCGTGCTGATGTAGAATATGTTCACATCATATGCAGAAATGCAAACTTCTCAGTCTCTTCTCTCTGTCTTCGACAGCAGAAGATTTAAGGCTAGCATAATAGTTCATTACTAAATTCAAATGCTTGTCACAGTTGTGTAAAGTACTGATAATTTAGACTTTAGATACCCTGAGAGGATTAATACATAAACAGCTTTAAGAGAAGCAATGAAAGGTTACGAATATATGAAAAGTTCTCAATCTTCTCTACAAAAGAAAACTTCCTTCTTGTAGAATTCTGAATTCTCTCTCTCTTTTTTTTTTTTTTTAATTTTTTTATTTTTTTTTTTTCCCCTCCCTCCACAGGGTTCTCCTTCACTGTGTTTATTTTCCTGTTTTCAAAGTCTATTCTGTAGCAAGGCAAAGTAGCACTTGTGCCAACATGTAAACTTTGGGAAGGCTGTAAACATTACTCCACTGTAACTTCAGCTGATGAGATAAAGGGACATACTTTACAAACAGACTGGTAGTTGCACCTAGTAATTGAAGCTGCTTCTTGTGCAAGTGCACAGATTGTACTTCAGAAATCAGATTACTGTTTTGTTCCATCCACAGAAGCAAGGAGAGTTAATACTTTCCATTTAAAGTAATATGTCATAGCAAGGAAACAAGCAAGCAAACTTGCAATTCTGAATACTTTCAGTACTGGAAATTAAAATCCCTTTTGAAGTATAGGGACATTGCAATAGCAGTTATACAAAAAACAGACAACATTGGCATATGAGTATAATCCAAATTTGTAGTGTCCAAAAAAAAAAAAAAAAAATCAGTAGGTTTCACAACATGCTTCTCGTGAAGAAAGGTAAGAAAGTATAAGCACGTGAAGAGAAGGCTGCAAAAGCATTTGATTTTTGGTTTTGTTATGGCCTTAACTGAGAGAGGCTGAATGAGAGATTATACTTTTATCACCAAATTTAATTTGGGACAGAAGAAAGAGCTAGTAGCTAAAATGCTCTGTATGTGAATCAGTCTCTGAATGGTGGTGGGTGGTAGTGGGACACAGGGAGCATGGACAGTTCAAAGAACTGGATGAAGTCAAAAGTAATTTTTTATTATTATTTTTGTTTGTTTTTTTCTCAAGCAGCAGTAGCAGTCATGTAATGTGGATAAAGAAGAAAATAAGGCAGAGTTTGGCAACTGCAATTTACAAATGCATGCAAGGAAAAATTATTTGTGTATGGAGAATAATAAATATTTTTTAGTATGTTTGACAATGCTGACAAATACAGGTTTAACAAAGTTTTCAACAAAACTGATAGCTTTTTTTTTTTGGTGGCCGTAATAGCAAATCTAACAAAGTAAAACCAGTGTGAAACATCATTGTGAATTTAACATGGCTTTCAATACTCTTCCTACAAGAGTGTTCTCCTAAACAAATTAAGGAAATGTGGATAGTGGTGTACTTTTGAATGGAAAAAAAATTGGTCCCCAAAATAGCTATTAGTGATTTAAGCTATCACCCAAGAGAATATGTTAGGTGAGGTTGTGCCTGGCTGCATTCTGACATCTCTGATGATTTCATTAATGATTTAGGCTGTTGGACAGAGATGATGTTCTCGGACTCGATAGCTTTATTTGGTAGGAGTTACAGCTCCTGGGAAGGCAGAATTAGAATGGTCTACACATATCAAAATGGTGATCTGAAATCAGAAGATGAAGCTGAAATAGACAACAAGACTTCTGCTTAGAATGAGGGAGAGTAGAGAAATGAAGAAATAGGAGATGCAGAATACTTAGTTCTCCCAGTAATAATAGGAATAGCAAACAACAGCATTGCAAAGAGGAGATGATGGGGCTTATGCTAGATGTTAAGACATAAAAAATACACACATAACAGAATTAAAACGCTACCATGTGTGAAGTGAGGAACTGATTATCCATTCCTTTCTGGTGGTGATGATGAAGTCTCAGCTGAAAATTGTATTCTAAGAATGCAGACCAATTGGCAAGAGTTCAGAGAGGAACTTCAGTAATGAACACATTGGAAAACATGAGCTATGAGGAAAGACTGAAATTTAGGAAAGGTTAAGACTAAACAAATTGCTATTGATGGATTAGCATTCTGCTTAAGTGAAAGAGCAGAGGTAAATGGTTTCTTGATGTTCTTTTTAGTCCAGCATTCTAGCAGTGGTAGTCTTTGATTCAGCAATAGCCATACCCTTATGGTAATAGCTACTTGAATAGAATGAGTGACTGTGCAAAAAAAAAAAAAAAAAAAAAAAAGGGGGGAGAAATAGAGACAAAGTAATCACTGATTTTGCTACATGACTTTGAATAAGAAGTGGGTACAAAACTCATCCTTAATTTCTCAGGTACGGAGAGAATCTCCAAACCTCTCTAAATAATGAGCAATAATGCTATGTCTATTAAAACTTGTTACAAAAATGGCAACTTGAAAACACAGACACACTGTAGGAACTTGCAAAACTGGCTGCTATTGTTAGTTTCGTCCACTACCACCACCTGCTTGCTTCTGCTCACAGCAATGTTGGAATGTCCTGCATGCAGAATTTAAGTCCAGATGGCCCTATGCAAGCATGCTGTTCAAGTGTGTGAATTCCTACCGTTGAATTAAAAATGTGAAGTAAAGTCTTTGGAGAGTATTTTGTTCCTTGTCTTTCAAGGTAACATGCAGGCTCTTTTTATAACATCAAAAGTGGCAGAATGAAGTTTGTCTCAGTGAAGAGGTTTTCATCAAAGAGGTTTCTGTTACTGTTCCTGATACAAGTTAAAAAGGAAAAAGCTTTGAAAAAATTAGACTTCTAATTAGAACAGAAATAGAATTAAATTGAAATATACAAAATTGAGACTGAAGCTTTTTCCTTTTCTTTCCCTGGCTTGTAATAGACAAACTCTGTTCTTTTGCATCCATACTTAAGAAATCTTCTTTTGATTTTCTTTTCTAAGGAACTTACTGCTTTTAGTGATACACTGAGAACATGTTAAAACAGTGCAGAAACTGTGTAAAATGCAGAAATATTTAAAAACTTCTAAAAAGTATGTGGAAGCATCAGTAGCCTTCATATTCTGGGACAAGGATGGACTATTTTTGTATACAGGTAGGGATTTCCTGAAATGTTCTTGGAATGTAATTTTGCTGGGGTTTAGCTCTTAGAATAAATACCACATCAGTGAGCTGCTGCAGAAGTGTAGCTCTAGTTCCCAAGGTGTGTGTGGTTGAGAGTTCTGTGAGAATTCCTCTGTTCGCCAAGCATTGTGGAAGGCAGTTGTAGTAAGGGGAAGTGAGAAATGTATGTTAGATGAATGACTGAAGAGGTGGGACACACAAAACAGGAAGAACCTGAAATCCAGGATACAGACCATTGTTGATCTTGTCTATGTTCAGACATTCCCTGCTGTGTCTGCACTGAGCTCTCTAAAGCAAGGGGCATTTGCGCACTGATGCAGAGAAGCTGTCTGAAGCACAAGGTGCTGGATACAGTCAGGATCTGTGCCTGCAATGGCACTGCCCTCCAGCAATGATAAGCAACAGGGGGCAACTGTCAATAAGATCGATTGGATGTAATAAAAAAATCCTCAAAACAACAACCAGAAATTTGAGAAACCTGTCAGCTTCAAATTAGAGAGGGATGATGAAGTTTAGATGAGCAAATGTGAAGCTTGGAAAAAGTACATTGCTTGTTTCACTGAGCAAATGCATGTTGCGTGAAAAAGAATTCAGACAAGAAACTGATTTGAAGCAACTCAGCAAATAATTTTTAATTTGTCAGTGTTCTACACGAAGTCTCACCAACTTTTCCTAGTGAAGAGCAGAGGAAATTTTTTTTTTTAGAGCTCTGTTTCACATGATGAAACTTGTCAATAAGAAGCAGTCAGAAGAGATCAGCATAAAAAGCCATATATCTGAAATTTGTTTGTCTTTGCTTTATGGTGAACGCTTAGTGTTCTCTTGTAGCAAAATAAATAGCAGAGGTGAAGAAATTTGATTATTATTTGATGTTTAATAGTTCATATATAATGGTGATGGTGGTGATTATTAAATTACAGAGAAAAAAATCTACTACATTCTAAGTAATCATAATCTTAAAGATAATTTTTTTCTCATGAAATTTTATTAGGAAATAGAAGCTAAGTGGCTTGAGCACACTTTTTTTCCTTACTAAAGTAACAGTAATGTGTATGTACAGAGCAAATCCACATAAAGATCCTATAAATGCTTTGTTGTTTTTGTTTGTTTGTGGGTTTTGTTTGGTTTTGGTGTATGTTTTTTATTTGCTTGCTTTTGTTATTAATTTACTTTTGATTTAAATATAATTCAGTACTATAACACCTCTGTATTTAGAGAATTCTTTTACCTGATTCTCATCCTCTGTGCTGAAGTTCCCAGAGAAGTGACTATGAGTTTTTGTACACATTTATTATGCATTCAGATGTCAGTGCATTGAATTCTTCAAGGGAACACACATGCAGAAATGGAAGATCTCAAATTCAATCCCTTGTAGATAAAAAAAAGAAATCCTGAAAGACTCAAAAGCTCTCTTTCTAATGCACAGTCTTTAGAATTCAGCTGCTAGTATTATATCCATTTTCTGCTCTTCTTGCAGTTATGAATCCCATGCTTGTAAAACTACTACTGATGTATTTCTTTATATAAATTGTGTGACTGGTAGTTAAGATGATTATCTACCCTTTTGTAAAGACATCCCCAAAAGTGATTTTTTTTTTTTTTTTTTTTTACATTATTAAAGGATGAAGTTTTTAAAGCATAAACTGCTGCCAATCTATGCAGAACCTTCCTGACAAACCTAGCTCAGATCTTGACATTGTAAGAGACTTTCACATTTTTAGTCTTTACTGTCAGTTTCCATGGCTGGGTTTGCAGATCTTATTGCTTATTTATCCAAAGACTTTTTTTTTTTTTCTTTCCTTACCTTAATTATAGTTAAGGATATGGGAAGAAGTTCTAAGGAGACTAAAGTCTCAGTTATAAATGAGGTCTTATTTCTGCGTGGTCCGTTTAATTCTGGGATCACAGATTTTTCATGTGAACTGTCCATCTTTAACTAGCCTTCAGAATTAACTACCAAGTTGCTCAGAAATGCTTAATTTTTGAGGACTAGTTTGATAATACAAGCTGTGGTGAGATCAGAAGTAATCCTTTTTGCCATCAAATCCTGGTTTACATTGGTGATATCTAGAGATAGCGTATTTATCAGAATCTGTGGTAATGTGATGTCTTCCTGAAATGGATATCCTATTGCATTAACGACTATAAATACATATCATCAAACATTTTGTAGTCTGCCATACTTGCACATAAGAAATTAATGAGGAGAGGAAAACTTCTTCTGTGCTTCTGTTGTAACTTGAAAATCAAAGAGCAGATGTTACTCCATTTCAAGTACTGGAAAAAGTAGATAGAAGTTGGAAGCTTTTGGGTCTCTCAAACCCAGCTCATTGAAGAGGGATGCCTGCTGCTGGCTATTGGAGGCCATGGATATTCATATTTAATCAGGTAGCAGTGTTCCCCACACAAATCATGGGGATAGTTGAGGATCCAAGAAGTCATCCTGCTGGATGGGGAGCTGATTGTGCTGCCTTCATTAGAGAGATCTAGACTAGTTTATGAGACTTCTCATAGGCTTCCACCATATCAGCTCTTCTTGACTGCCTTCTGACTGAGGGTCCAAGAACCTCTTAGGCAGTAAAAAAGATTAATTCAGCTCCTTCATTGGAAGCAAAAATAGGTAAATTAGTGTTTTGCAGCTTTGCTTTTTTTTTCAGCTTTATTTTCAATATCCCAAATCCTTAGAACCTGAACAACACTAATAAGGATGTCCATGCTTATGCCACATGACTTGATGTATTTCTGTGGTCGCTCTCAATATAGATGGTCTGCCCCTGGCCTTCCTTGCAAGACCTGACATGCATGTTCAGAACATGTCTTAAGAATGGGGCTGAGCTCAACTGTGCCTGAGAAAAGTACTGCCCTTCTCAGGTTTTGATTCCATATCTCTGTCCAAAGTAACTGAATTCTGTGGTAATGTTAGTCTTTAACAGCAGCTAACAGTATACTTAAATGCCTGAAGTTACAGTGTTTGAGCAATAGCCCTAAGCAACTGTAGCTACATGTGGTCCCAGCAGTCTGCTTGCCTTTATTAGGCCACTTGAACCTGTGAGAGAGATCTAATTTGTGAAAGCTGCTATCTAGATGCTTCTTAAAATCTGGCTGTTTTGTTCCAGTGCTAATTCTCTAGTCTAATGTCACCTTTTGGTTTTTAAAAACAAATTATTTTTTACTTCTGGCTAATATTTTCAATGATTCAGGCTTTCTACTAGTGCATAAAATGAATATTTGATATGCCTAAGCATACCTATGTATTTGGTTGGTTGGTTTGGGGGGTGGTGGTTTTGTTGTTTTGTTGGGGTGTTTTTGGGTTTTTTTTGACTCCGTGATAGCCTTAATATGTAGTACATAATCAGATTAGGTTTTCACTCTGAATGTACAGTGAAACAGTTAGATGGGCTTTTATATAGATTTTTCACCTGTTAATTGAACAAATTCACTAAATGGAATTTTATGAGAGCTTTTCATCTTTTGATGGGGAAGAGTTTGGTATCCTGCAGTTGGATGGATATGAAAATAAAAAAAAAGTGTGTGGAACCCTGGGAATTCACCTGATGCACCTGTGTGCGAAAGCTCTAGATACAGTTGTTGGGTGTTCTTGCAAGATACCTGTAATCAATCTGTGACATGTATGCTAGAAGAGAACTGTTTCATAAATCAAAACTACTGCTGATATATACTGATTGCTGAAGTGTACGGACTTGAACATAAATTACTACTTTTGCATAAGACTGTGAATATAGTCTCCTAAATATTTTTCTCTTTGTAATCTTTTGTTTAGAGAATATTTGGAGTTTTGGCATTGAAACAATTTCCTGTCTTGCCCACTACTGTTTGCACATAGTTGTGTGAGTGTTCAAGAGATTGGAATTAAAACATATGGGGATTTTTGTTGGTTTGTTTTAAATACTCTACAGGAACATGAGGAAAATCCTTAATCACTTCAAACCCCTCTCTAAGTTGAAGTGTGTAGGCTTTCTTCTACTGGGATTACTTTTAACAGAACTGGAACCAATCAAGGTGCCGCAGTAATAGAAACAGCTACATGTGGTTTTAACAATAAGCGCCATTTGGAGGAGTTGGAGTTTCAGAATCCTTTGAGTGTAATAATAATATTATGTGTAGTTATAAACTAAATACTTTCAGTTTACATGCCACTTTAGGAGTCACATTATAGAACTGGGCTGTGAAAAAAACATAAAGGTGATATTTTCTTAGGATGCTAATTGTAAGTTCTAACACCTATACTGTTCAGTATCACCTTTCCTCATCTACAAAGTTCACTTTGGTAGGTTTTTTTCTGACAGATTTGTTTCTGAATTTACTACACACATTTCCCTTGTATTTGTCCTGTTGAAAGTCTTTTTTTCTTTACAATCACCTCTTGATTATTTGGAAATCAGTGAGTTTACTTGCCATTTATATGCTAGATCTATATACAGCACTTGTTACATTGTCATGATGCAGGGCATCCTTCATTTCTGGCCTGGCTTCTCAAATTTGTATTAAAGCTGTATTTACAAGCACACTCCTCTAAAAATGGACAAATGAAGCTCTTCACATCTGTCATATAGTGAAAACAAATGTTTTTCTCCTAGGTGGTATGTTTGCTTTCTCTTGGTAAATAGCTGCTAGGTTAATGGCTGCCAAAACAAATGTGTCTGTTGCTACTTGTGGCAGGAGATGGTTCTCCTGTTTCTTTCTGCACCTCTGCTTTGCAGCCTGAGCTCTGGTTTAAAACCATATTAAGTGCAGTAATTTCTGGATTAAAGCAGAGTGCTCTTGATTTAGAGGATAACATTCATTGTGTGCCATAGTGGCTAAAGAAAAGACTTGTCCTGATCTTGGTGCTAGTTGGGTAGTGCAGTTTATTTCTTATGAACACAAGATTCGGTCACATACAACTTTGGTTTAGGCTGTAAAAATCCACCTTCTAAACATATTGGTTGCTCTGATTAAGTGTTTCAAACGTATTAGGTGAGACCAAGAATGTTAGGTGAGACTGGTTTGTAGAGCTGTACTCATCTGGCACATTATAGTTCTCGTAATATGTTTCTAAAGCAAGATGCTGTAGGCTTATTTGCTGATTTAATTGCTGTCTGATATATTGTTAAGTGCCATATAACTTTTACAGAAAACTGACTTCAGATCTTAAGTAGGGGAATTAATAAAACTACAAAGAATTTTTATAACTGTAAATTAGAAGTTGCCTTGAGGTTATTCATTTTTCTCCCTCTTTCTTCCCCCTACATCTTATCTTTGTGACTCACATTTCTATAATTTTTTTTACTCCTTTTACTTGTACTTTTGAATATAAACATGCATACAAATGTTTACTTCATTTAAAGCCCGTGAAGGTTACACTGTTTTCATTCTTCATCCAGTTTCCTAGTTTTGAAAAAACAAAATTCAATTTTGACAGTGACTGTATTTTAATGATAGTATTTACAAATGCTCTTAGACTACTTTGTGAATTGCATGATGTTATTTATAACTAAACTTGGTTTCCTACAGAAAGACACAGGTGTACATAAACATAGAGATGCCAGAGAGAGCAAGCTGCACCCAATGTAATTAGGGTCATGGATATCTTTAGCTGAAAGATGTGGTCTGAATAGCAAAGTCTGTTTAGGGGAAAAATAGTGCTTATCTTTTGGTGGCGGCATATATCTGATATCAGGGAATCTCTTCAGCAGGATATGCATCACTGATTTTTTTTAAATACTTGCAAAGACAAAGCAACAACGACAGAGCCCTTCTGAGAAAGAAATGGTGGAAAGACAGCCCAGTGGTGAATAGTGCTAAGTAGTGTTGAAGTGTAACTTGGAGCTCTAGTAAGGGAGCACTGCTACAGGGCAGAGAAGCTGTAGCTGTTACCTTTGAGAGAAGTTCTAAGTCCTTGCAAAAAAGCAGGAGGCAGCTACTGTTTTACTGTTAACCAGTAAAAGAGGAACCTGAAATGCAAGATGCCCCAGACAGTGGAATGGGAAAACTTTCACCGGTAGCCACAATATTGCTGACGTGAGCACTGATTTTCTGAAGTTTATATTCTTTTTTAATTTCTCTGTATGTAATTGCCCTTTAAGTTGTCTTTGTAAAATGAACTCAGTGCTTATATGTATTGCCTAGTACTGGTGACACAGGAGGTATATCCAACTACTAAGAGCAAGCTGGAGCTGAATTTTCAGAAAGCTTTTCTACAGAAATGCAAACACGGCCTATTTGCTACCAAACACTCCCAGGTGGTTACACCTGGATAATCTATGCATGATGGTGAGTTTACTGGCTTGGTACTGATCAGTGTTTGTGACACATCTGTGGGAACATCTGATGTTATGATTTAATCTATGCATGAATGAGGCAACCATCTTAGAGAACATATTTATTAGGTAGATTGAGTGTTGTAAAAGCACGGTCCAATTACAAACCAAAACTTCTTATAATTCTCTATTTCTACCTCATGGACATGGAAAATGGTCTTGATTTCCCCACTGTACAACTCTATCTTACTGAATAATCCAAATTTCACCCCCCTACCATTTTTAAAAACAATATTTAAATAGCTAAAAAAAATATTTCCTTTCCAGTACAAGCTTTTTAGTTGTTTGGTTTTGTTGGGTTTTGGGTTTTTTTCCCTAAAGTTTACTCAACTCATACCTGAGTTCAAATCCCTGGTATGAAAGGACCCAGAAGTTATCCAAAACACAAGTTTCATATTCACTGCTCTTCTCAGTGGGAAGAGTGTGAGTTTTCATTAGAAAATTCAGCAATATGTATGTTAAGCTTTGTCATTCAAATGTTTCATGTCCTCATTTATATGTTGGCATGATCAATAGCTGGTACAAGTCTCTTAAATGAAACACAGTCATCCCTTTCTGCAGAACTGATCACAGTAAATGCATTTCCTTTGAGAAACATGGTGGTCTTGACACTACAGGCTAAGAACTTCCATGAAGCATTACAATGATGTTTTCAAGATCTAGAAGTTGTAGTTGAATGTATTAATTCAGGGAGAAAAAGATAAATATAAAATTGGTTGAATTTTTTTTTTTTGGTTGTTGGTTTGGGTTTTTTTGTTTGGTCATTTTTTCTTCTTCTCTGGGGGTTGGTGATTGGGTGTAGTATGAGAAGGCAGATAACATGAGATGGTGGGGTTTTTTTCACTGAAAATTCAATTTGAAAGTTCTCCCCTTCCTCCTCCAATCACAAACCCATGGAAAACTTTCCTTAAGATCTGGATTTGTTCTAGTTAGTCTAATTGAGCTTTCCCTTGAATGTGCTGTACTTTAACAATGCAAAGACTTTGTGAAAGACGGCTCAATCCTACTACATACTTGTTTTATATAGGCTTATTAAAGGGTCTACTGCAAGGCTTCCATTTGTGCTTTGCCTGTAGAGAATTAGTTCTGGAGTTCCCTCAGAGAACTGAATAGCAACTAATAGCAATTGTGACTCCTGACTCAGGTATGTGGAAGATTCTGTAGTCACACTGAAAAACCAACCTCAGAAAGTGCAGACTCTTCTCCAAGGAGTTGTAAAAAGTCTGTCAAACTTGAGTAGATGATGGAGACTATCATTGTGTTTAGATTTGGTGGTGGTTGGTAGTAGATGTATCCTGAAACTATCAATAAAGTATGCTAGGTGTTAGAGAAAGATAAGCCATAAAAGAATTTATTGTAGGGTTACCTTGAATATGTATGTGGTAGAATTTAATGGAGAGAAAATGCAAAAGCAGAGGTAGAAGTTAAAGGTGAAATGAAGCAGAGATGCAGCTACAGAAGACGAGGACTGCAGCATCTTAAAAGATAAGAAAAGAAGAATCTTGTTATTTTAGTAATGATATTAAAGCAAAATTTGGAAAGGAAAGATTGCATATAGAAAGCTGAGAAAGCAGTAAAGCATGTGAGAAGGATTCGGAGAGATAGAATAGATTCCTGAAGAAGCAAATAAAGAGTTTGAATCAATGTTTTTCCTTAAAATTCTGCTGAGATTGATGTTTTGGCTAAAAAGGAGCAATTATTTTTTGCAAGGAAGGAGGTAACAGACAGACCCTGAGAGGGTCTTGACTTTCATGTCCATACAAAATTTTAAAAAAATTTTTGTTTATTGAAGGCATTAAAACCACTTCTGGCAGTTTTTACATTTCCCTTGGCTTTCATGTCTAAAGAAATACTCAAACTGGGAGAAGGGATGGGAAACTGAGCCAGGTGGCAAGTCTATTCATCACCCTGTCAGTGGTGGAAAATATTGAATGATCAAATGAAAGTGTCTTAAAATAACATGAACACTGAGACAGAAAAAACTGCCAAGAGAAGGAATTTGTGTTAAAACTTGCAGTTTCCCTGTTGAGTCGTAATAAAAGAATTCAATGTTCAGTGGAAGGCAGTGTATGTATCATCTGCAGCGAAATTTTTTTATTATTGTTACTTTTTAGAGTAGTTAGAAAGTCTTAGAGAAATAACTTTTATATGAAAGACATTAAATTTGAATACTTGAGTGGAAAATACCTCTTCTATTTGTATGTGAGTTATACCTGTATACTATAGGTCAAAATCTCTAAATTTGATTCTGAAGAGGAAAAAAATAATCTTTTGCCCTTTTTTGTAAATAAATTCTCTCAGTTACTGAATAAACTGTGAAGGGGTTTGGTAGCTCTGTCAGCTTCAGGATGTAAGCAAAACAACAGGAGAAGTTGTTCTCTTTGAAATAAAGCAGCTTCAGATCTGGAACTCAACCTGTAGGTGACATATACAAATCTTTGCCAGTCCGCATGATTAAAGAGGGCATGGTTAATTTTATTATAACAGTCTTTTTTTTTTCCTGAGGTTTTAGAGTATGTTCCAAATATATCTGCTGGGAGCCTCTAATATTTTTCTGGCAGTTGATATTTTAAATTATTTTTTCTATATTCGACTGAATTTAAAGAGTTATGAAACCATGCATTTTTGGTTACTTCCCAAAGTAGGATCTCTTTCTTAATACTCAGCCACCTTAATCACAGTCATGCAGGAAATGGGAGCTCTGTACCAGCATTACTTAAAAATCAGTTAATTGCTTACTTGAGTATTCCTACAAAAATAATACTTCTAATTAACTTAACTAGTATTTATAGATGGGTAACTAATATTGGCCCCAGCAGATGCTTCTAGACTCAGGTAGTTATCTTAAAGACTGAAGCTATACTAGACACATTCTGCCATGGATGAAAGAGGTATATATGATGTAAGCTCTTCAATTTATCAAAAGCATAGCCCAGGAAATGCTGGTGTAAACATGTTCATGCTACTTAAGGTCTGTATTAATTAGGTCCAGTCTTAGTGAGTGTTTGATTTGTTGTTTAGAGTCTCAATGCAAAGTATTGCAATTGGTTGGCCAGTGGAGAAATGCTTGAGAGAAAAATAAGAATTTGGAAGGAATGAAAAGGAAGTATTTTTGAATCGTGGATTTGGGTTGATATGTTCTATCTAAATCAAAAATCTGATTCACTTCCCCTCCTTTTTTAAAGAAAACTTTACTGCCTAAATACTTTGAAGACTTCTCCCTTCATTCCACCTGCCTTTTCTAAATACTGAATGGAAATGGAGATTAAGCTTTAAATACAACTTAAAAGAACTGTTTTCTGGCCAGTTCTCAAAATACGTAGCATCCCATTTTTAGCATCACTGTCTAATAGTTTGTCAAACGTGCAGAAATAATGTCATATTAGCACTTATTAATTATAGAGATGCCATTCATCAGCCAACACTATTTGCAAAAAAGGTAGTATAATGGGCTTTTAAAATCTAAACTGCTTAAATTGAAAACATATTTCTTTTATGTAGCAGAGGCTATGTTTGGGGATTCTTCTGTGCACATGAACTCTTAGGAACATGAACTGTCCTCACCTGGGTTGTTCAAAGTTTCCCTGCTTGGTGATGTCATTCTTGGGTGCTGCTGTAGTACAAAGAACAATGATGTACTAGCAATATTTTGCCAAACACTTAAAGAAATCAAGGGGTAAATGGTCTTTAAAGACATTGGTTCCAATATAAAAATGTCTGTGTGGCCCCTGTGAAGAAAAGATATTGGGATCTGGCTTTATTCAAATGTCCTTGATGTGTTTATGTGCTGCATATACATTCTGAATCTCAAGTTTAACAGTTGTAACTGGACTTGAACTCGAGTGATTTAATCAATTTAAATGTTTTATGCCAAATAGCTCTTAGAAACCTCTCTAGTGCAAGGTTAGGTGGTTTACTGTTTAGCCACCTGAGGGTCTTTCTCAGAGTATTCTCAGACTTGTATCTCAAATGTTTTTTTTTAATTATATACCACACATTAAAAAGCAGAAAGTTTATTGGAATAAGCACTATAGGAAATTAGTTTTCTGCGTACATGAGGGGGAGATTTATAGTTCCTGTAGTATATTTTCTGTCTTTGTTGACTGGAAAGCAACACCTTGCAACATTAGAAAGTAGACATGAAAGAGACTTCAGGTGATGAAGGAAAAAGAAAAGAACTTTCTTGTTTGTGAGTTTGTATCCTGGCACAGTTGTATTGCATGGAATTAGTGGGAAATAGTTTAAAACAGTCATTTTCATTGTGACTCATGCATACCAATATTATATATAAACATATTGTTTGGAAACAAAACTGAGTTGTTTTGTGGTTCAGTTAATGCTCTGTTCAGTATGATCTTCTGGAAATAAATATCTCAATTCTGATTCTGCCAGTTACATACTAATGAACTATCTCTGTGCCGCCTTTATTTACAACCAACATCTTGTATTTATTTAGACAGAAATCTTCATAGATTGAGGTTCCCTCTAGCAACATACAATTAACATACAAGTAACATACAGCACAAGAGAAAAAAATTGCCATATCAGAATACAAATACCTCAGTATTGTAGATTAATCCATTGATACTCCAACAAGGAAACTTTGTTTTACATTTATGTAAATTTTGACCCATGAAAATTATGAACTTAGTGTTAGATTAAAAGCCTCTCTTTCTGGAAACCTGCAGGACCACTAGGACTATTGGTAGGACTAGGAGGACTTCTGCCTAACCAATCTTATTTCCTTCTATGACTGGGTGACTTGTCTGGTAGACAAGGGGAAGGCTGTGGATGTGGTCTACCTAGACTTGAGCAAAGTATTTGACAATCTCCCACAGCATCATTCTGACAAAGCTGGCAGCCCAAGGATTGGACAAGTACACCCTTTGCTGGGTTAAAAACTGGCTGGTTGGCTGGGCTCAGAGAGTGGTTGTGAATGGTGCTGCATCCAGTTGGTGTCTGGTGACCAGTGGTGTCCCCTGGGGATCAGTACTGGGCCCAGTTCTAATCAACATCTTGATTGATGACCTGGATGAGGGGATTGTGTCTATCATTAGTAAATTTGTGGATGACACCAAACTGGGGAGCAGTGTTGATACCCTGGAGGGTAAGAAGCAGCTGCAGAGGGACCTGGACAGGCTGGGTCAATGGGCTGCAGCCAAAGGTATGAGATTCAACAAGGCCAAGTGCAGGATCCTGCACTTTGGTCACAATAACCCCATGTATCGCTATAGACGGGGGGATGAGTGTCTGGAGAGCAGCCCAGCAGAGAGGGACCTGGGAGTGCTGGTTGACAGCCAGCTGAACATAAGCCAGCAATGTGCTCAGGTGGCACAGAAGGCCAACACCATCTTGGCCTGTATCAGGAATAGTGTGGCCAGTAGGACTAGAGATGTAATTCTGCCCCTGTACTTGGCACTGGTGAGGCCTCACCTTGAGTACTGTGTGCAGTTCTGGGCCCCTCACATCAAGAAGGATATTGAGGTGCTGGAGTGGATCCAGAGAAGAGGGACAAGGCTGGTGAAGGGACTGAAGGGAATGTCTTATGAGGAGTGGCTGAGGGAGCTGGGGTTGTTCAGCTTGGAGAAGAGAAGACTCGGGGGACTTCATCGCTCTCTACAACTACCTGAAGGGAAGTTGTAGTCAGGTGGAAGTCAGGCTCTTCTCCCAGGCAGCTAGTGACAGGACAAGAGTGCACAGTCTGAAGCTGCATCAGGGGAGGTTTAGGTTGGATAGTAGGAAATGCTCCTCACAGAAAGGGTGATGGAATACTGGAATGGACTGCACAGGGATGTGGTGGAGTCGCCATCCCTGGAGGTGTTTAAGAAAAGGTTGGATGCTGCACTTAGAAACCCAGAAATGTCTGGGTTGGAAGGGACCTCTAGAGATCATCTAGTCCACCCCACCCCTGCTGAGAGCAGGGACATCCTCAACTAGAGCAGGTTGCTCAGAGCTCTGTCAAGCCCCAACTTGAACGTCTCCAGGGATGGGGCCTCAACCATCTTCCTGGGCAACCTGTTCCAGTGCTCCACCACTCTCATGGTAAAGAACTTCTTCCTTATTTCTGATCTAAATCCACTCCTTCCTAATCTAAAACCATTGACCCTCATCCTTTCACTCCAGGCCTTTGTAAACAAGCCCTCTCCAGTCTTTTTGTAAGCTCCCTTCAGGTACTGGAAGGTGGCTATTAGGTCTCCCTGGAGACTTCTCAAGGTTGAACAATCCCATCTCCCTCAGCCTGTCCTCATAGGAGAGGTGCTTCAGCCCCTCATCATCATTGTGGCTCTCCTCTGGACCCACTCTATCAGGTCCATATCCTTCCTGTGCTAAGGGCTCCAGAGCTGGACACAGTATTCCAGGTGAGGTCTGACTAGAGTAGTGTAGAGCTGTAGAATCACCTCTCT
The DNA here is from genome assembly GCA_024605025.1 of Megaceryle maxima. NCBI lineage: Eukaryota > Metazoa > Chordata > Aves > Coraciiformes > Cerylidae > Megaceryle > Megaceryle maxima. The sequence goes on from JANHGN010018167.1 coordinate 18,192, forward strand.
GGATCTGCTGGCCACAATTCTTTTGATGCAGCCCAGGATGAGATTGGCCTTCTGGGCTGCAAGCACAAACTGACTGCTGATGTCCAGCTTCTTGCCTACCAGCACCCCCAAGTCCTTTTCTGCAGGGCTGCTCTCTATCACCTCCTCCCCCAGCCTGTATTGATAGTGGGGATTGTTCCAGCCCAGGTGCAGGATCCTGCACTTGCTCTTGTTGAATCTCATGAGGTTCACCTGGGCCAACCTCTCCAGCCTGTTCAGGTCCCTCTGGATGGTATCCTGTCCCTCTGGTGTATCTACAGCACCACTCAGCTTGGTGTCATCCTCAGACTTGCTGATGGTGCACTCAATCCCGCTGTCTGTATCATTGATAAAAATAGTAAACAAGACAGGCCCCAGTATGGATTCCTGAGGGACACAACTTGTCACTGCTCTCCATTGGGACTTTTAGCCATTGACCACTACCCTCTGGATGCAGCCATCCAGCCAATTCCTTATCCACTGAAGAGTCCATCCATCAAATCTGTATCTCTCCAACTTGGTGAGTAGGATGTTGTGGGGGACCCTGTCAGAGGCCTTGCAGAATTCCAGATAGATCACATCCATAGGCCATCCCTTATCTACTGATGCAGTCACTGGTGTAGAAAGCCACTAGTTTTGTCAGGCAGGATTTCCCCTTAGTGAAGCCATGATGGCTGTCCTTGATCGCATCCCTGTCCTCCATGTGCCTTATCAGGCCTTCTAGGAGAATCCACTCCATGATCTTCCCCGGCACAGAGGTGAGACTGACAGGTCAGTAGTTTCCAGGGTCCTCTTTTCTACCCTTTTTAAATATAGGCATAACATGTCCCTTCTTCCGGTCACTAGGGACTTCACCTGACTGCCAGGACTTCTCAAATATTATTGAGAGTGGCTTGGCGACTGCATCTGCCAGTTCACTCAGAATGCTGGGATGTATCTTTTCAGGTCCCATAGACTTATGTATGTTCAGGTTCCTCAGGAAGTCACCAACCTGATTTTCACATACAGTGGGAGTGACTTCACCACTTTGATTCCTGCCTTGTGGTTTTTTTTGTCATGGGAGGTGTTGGGAGAGAGGTTGCCAGTAAAGACTGAGGGAAAAAAAAGTCGTTGAGAACCTCAGCCTTCTCTTCATCTGTTGTCACTAGCTCCCTGTTCTTGTTCTTCAGGAGGGTTATATTTTCTTTCACATTTCTGTTTTCATTTGATGTACCTGTAGCAGCCCTTTTTGTTATTTTTCGGGTCCCTTGACAAGTTCAGTTCAAACTGTGCCTTAGCCTTCCTGACCTTATGCCTACACAATTGGGCAGCATCCCTGTATTCTTCCCAGGATATCCATCTCTGTTTCCATTTTCTGCCCAGCTCGCTCTTATATTTTAGCTTGACCAGCAGGTCATGACTCAGCCATGCTGGTCTATTCCCTTTCCTGCTTGATTTCTTACACTTGGGGATCGAGAGCTCTTGTGTCCTATGAAAAACATCTTTAAAGATATGCCAGCTTTGTTCTGCTCCCTTTTCCCTTAGGATCATTTCCCCGGGTGACATGACTTAGCTGATGGGATGGTGTTAGGTCATAGGCTGGACTCAATGATCTCAGAGGTCTTTTTCAGCCTCAGTAATTCTGTTATTCTGTGACTACCTTGGCAGTTTCAGTCTACAAGCTGCAGACTTTATCAGTTCCTGTAATGTAGCAGTGACATAAAAGGAGGCAAACTGACAAGTAGGCACAGCTCTTTGCAGGTGTGAAAAATCCAGCAGACTTTAGTATCATCTTTTTTTCTTGACTGGATTTCCACAGAGAAAAAATTTAGTAATGGATTTAATGAAGTGGCTTTTAGAATGCAACAGTCCTGATAGAATTGCATCTGCATACACTTAATAACTACCTAAACAAAGGTTGTAAGCTGGGGATAAATCCAATAAATGCAAGTTAAATGCTACTGTCTGACCCTTATTTGAACTGCAGGGTCATATCTATCACAGCATAATTGGTTTATCGTCTTGTGTCTAAGATGGTCTGTAATAAACAGAGCAATTATATGTCCTGGAGAACTTAGATTACAAGTGAAAACTTTTGAATCTGGTAGATTTTATTAATACAGGCTAAACAATGTGTGTGGCTAAAGACACTCAATATTTTGGAAAGTCACGATAGTTCCATATGTAAAACAAACCCTTATTGAACTACAGGGTCAAAGTGATTGCAATATAATTGATTTATCCTCTTATGTCTAAGATACTCTGTAATAAACAGCATCTTTTTATGTCCTGGAAAGCTGAAGCCTGGCCAGTGTTATTTTTTTTGTTGTTGTTCAGTAATTCCTGTGACATGAAACATAGTGAATATTCATTCCCTATTAATGATTAATGGACTAGTGAAAATATACACCTTTATGAAATTTTTTTTTCAGGATGGAAAAGAGACACCATATATATGTAATCATTTCTGATAGGCAAGTTGTTTTGTGTTACTGATTATCCAGGTAACCCTCCTCTGTACCTTTGTTAGTTCTACTAGGTCTGTTCTGGAAAGGAAGAATCAAAGATTATGTTTTTCTGGTGTAATCACAAAATACAGTCACTCTAGTGTTTTCATAATGCAATAGTAAGTAAGATATCTAAGTTTAATCTATTAATTTTTCTTTTTAGGTTATGATTTTAGAAAAAAAAAACCAAACATTTGAGTAGTCCAGACTATTAAGTTTCACTGAGATCTGTTGGTTGACATTTTAGCATGAAGCATGGATCCTGCATTTGAAAACTGTTTGTGAGGCAAGGTGCTGACAAGAGGGTAAACTCTAAAGTAACCTATGCCTCAGATGAATGCTTCTGTCCCTGCTTACCTACCTCCTAGAAACAGTTCAAGCACAACATGACAAGTTCTCTTAGGATTCCTGCTCACCTGAGGCTAGGCTTGGGAACCTATCTATATAAATATTTATACAATAGATTAATGAGATTGGATTCCTAGAATGCATTTAATACATACAGAAGACTCAAACTGGGGGGGGCAAACCCCTTATCTTCAATAAAGTCTTTCTCAGTGTGATTTTTTTACTATTTATTTTATTAATAAAAAGATTTTATGGAATCTGCAAATAAACTTGAAATATATAATTAGGCCTTCTTTTGGTAAACTCTTCTTATTTCAAAGGAAAGTGGAACTCATATTTCATCTCTAGATATAGTCAAGACTTGGGACAGCATGACAGCTTTACCATTTTGTCTGTAGCTAAGCAGATTTTTATGTATGTGCTGCTGACCTCAGTTTTCTCATCCCCTTTCAAATTAGCTTTAATTGTTCATTACTCTTCTTGCCTGGGTGCTACACTGGCGGAAGGAGAATAGCCTAAATTCTTTGTACAAGTAGTGAAGATGATCATACAACTGCTGGTCTTCCCATAGCTGTTCCAGAAATATGGGAAGTGGCACAGGTCACTTGCACATCAGTAGCACCATCTGACTGCTGAGTTGTCTCTTATTTGATTTAACTATATAGTAAAGCTAGAAAGTGTACCTTAGACTGTATTAATCATAGAATCATAGAATGGTATGGGTTGGAAGGGACCTCTGGAGTTCGAGTCCAACCCCTCCGCCAACACAGGAACACCTAGGGCAGGCCACACAGGAACAGACCCAGATGGGTCATGAATGTCCAGAGGAGACTCCACAATTTCTCTGGGCAGCCTGTTCCAGTGCTCTGTCACTCTCACAGTGAAGAAGTTTTTCCTCATGTTGAGGTGGAACTTCCTGTGTTTCACTTTGCTACCATTACCTCTTGTCCTATCCCAGGGCACCACTGAAAAGAGACTGGCCCTTTCTACTTGACACCCACTCTTCAGATTTTTGTAAATGTTACGATCCCCTTTCAGTCTTCTCTTCTCCAGGCTAAACAGCCTCAAGTCTCTCGGCCTTTCCTCATAAGAGATGTTCCAGTCCCTTCATAATCTTTGTAGCTCTCTCTTGGACTCTGTCTAGTATTTCCCTGTCCCTCGTGAGATGGGGAGACCAGAACTGGACACAATACTCCAGACGTGGTCTCACTAGGGCAGAGTGGAGGGAGAGGAGAACTTCCCTTGACCTGCTGGACACACTTTTCTTTGTGCATTGGCCTTCTTGGCCACAAGGGCACATTGCTGTTCCATGGATAACTTATTGTTCACCAGGATACCAAGATCCTACTCCATAGATCTGATTTCCAGCAGGTCTACCCCTAACCTGTACCAGCATATGGTGGTGTTCCTTCCCAGCCATTTGTCTCATCTTTGAAGACTACTGAGTGTTGGAAGTGAACAGTGATTATTTTATTCAAGAATATAATTTATATGAGCAAGAGGATGTAACTATACAATGATTTCATAGTCCTTCAATTCTATTGCTATTGATTCTTCAAGCCTTCCTCTGTGCAAGAGTGTTGTATCCCCAATTCAGAGAAGAACTGTGTTGTCTGAAATAAGTCTGAGTTGTAGCTAAAAGGTGACACACAGTCTAACTTTGTGCTATATGCTGGTGTGTGGAGGAGGAATTGTGTTTCCATGAAGCTGGGATGATACAATAGCTTCACTGAAGAAAATAGCTGCAGAAAATTCTCTCAGTGTTACGTATGATATATGACTACAAGGTACATGTATGATTACAATGAGTTTTAAGAAACTTACCTTCTGAAAACTCTTTGAAGACATTCCAAATAGATTCCTTATAAACAAAGTTCACAGAGATTAAAGTAATTTTTCATATATAGCCAGTAACCTCCTCTTTTGATCAAGAGACTTTCCCAAATTTAGATAGAAACCAATTATTAGGTAGGTATGTTGGATTGTATTCATAAAGAAATGACACATGTACTGCAAGCTAAGATGCTGTGATTTTTTTTGTATTTTTTTTTCATATATATATTTGCAGATATCCTGTTTTCCTCTTGGTTTACAAAGAAAACTCAGTGTGCTGGGCTAATACAAATTTAGCTGAAGCCAAGAATTCCCCTGGTTTGGCTCTGAAAAGAGTGCTAAGCAGCCAAGGACATTTGGAAGGCCAAAACCAAGCCAGTACGGTGAGCTTCCTATATTGCACACATCAATATTTATATATGTGAATTTTATTCTGTCTATCTTCTCTTTATATCTTATTTTAATGGAGGATAGTCTGCTTTCTAAGCACTAGATCAGGGTTGTGATAACTTCACGAACGACACAAGCTATATATTCTACTTTTCTAGAAACATCTAATTTCTTGTAACTAGCTCCCTTCTTATCCAGAATTGACTACGGCTCTAGTTTGCCTTGCTCAGGATGTGGAAAAAGCTAAATCCAGCATGCATGCATACATACTGCCCTAAAAAAAGTTAGAGTCAGTAAGTATTTTGCAATGCAAGTAGAAACCAGGGTGGTGATTAAAAATATAGAAATTAATTGCAACAATTGTTTATATGCTTTGGTAATAACATAGCAGACCTGGATTTCTTCAGATGTTTATTATTTAGTCCTGATACTGTGCTTCTATAATACCTCTTAACAGACTCTTCCTCTAAAATTGTTTTCACGGAAAATGTCTAGCTAAATATTTATGTTAAACAGCCTCTAACTTCTTCAGGTTATATTCTGTAAGGCGCTAGAGTTATGTTTCCTATAACTTTGAGAATTCCTTAAATATCTATAGTAGAATAAAATGCTTTAGTCTGAGTTAAGTATAAGATTCTCCAAGTGTTATCATCTTTAATTTAATGTTCCTTGTTTTCATGAATGTACAAACATTCATGTGGAAATGACTATTCAGCTTATTTGTAAGTCACGGAATGATAGGCATCCATATTTTATATTTTCACCAAACTACTTATCAAATCTAATTTATTTTCTTGTTTTCTAGAAGAGGCATGGGGTCTTAATTTAAATCTTTTTGTTCTCTATTTTTATATTTTTGCTTGTTGTTATGCATGAGTTAAATACATCTGGATTAAAAATGTTGAGACTGATAACAACTCTCTCATTTATTTTTCATGCAAAATGCCACAGCATCCTTTCTTTACTTAGCATTCAAGAAAAGTTGAGATGTGTTGAAAGTATTCACTAGAAACTATTTTTTATAGAAAATCAGTTTTTATCATTTTTTTTATATATATTAAGTTTTGACTTCCTTTGGAGAGTTATATTTTCATTATAACTCTGAAAGGAAAAGGAAACTAGATTTTGTGGAGTTTCAATGTTTGAGACTGTAAAAAAAAAAAAAAAAATTGCACATATTTTTTATTACAATTATAATTACCATATTGCTCTACTTGCATGTGTTTTGCCAGCAAATCCTGAAGGGTCAAGTGCGCCCACCAAAAAAAAAAGTGTGTATACAGTAGATGCAGCACAAAACTATACAGAATTGTTGCATGTTATTGTGCACTAGGAATAAAATTCCATGCTACCAAACCAAGGTATGACTGAAAGAAAAAGAGTACTAGTACAGCAGTCTAGCCAAGGGTCTCCCCATTTGTTTTTTATTTCTTGCCAACTCTGCTGTGACCTGCCCAGAAACAAGGACAAAGACTGTGAAACAGGGAATTAGCTTGTTATCATAGGTCCAGTGTTGCCACTTGAAAATGGATTATGCAAATGAGTAAACTCAAGCTCTTGAAATAGTTTGCAACAGTAAGGTTAGAAATTCAAGTTAGTGCAAATGCTCTTCAAGCTGGAACAGTTGCTATTGCAAAAACAAAATAGGGAAAGCCAGGTAGGAATGGTAGACTTGGGGAGTTTACACCTTTTTTTTACTGAATATCACGTGCTCAAATCAAAAGGAAATTGTTTTTCAGTGGTTGCTTAATTACTGATTCAGTCAGAGCCACTGAAGAATAGTGCTCAGTGATTCTGAAAATCTGATTATCAACATAGGTTTTGTGTTTTTCACAAGTTTTCTCTAATTCAGCTACTGGACTGGAATGCAACTGCAGAACTGATTTTCCTGCACATTTTGAGACGGTTTAGCTGCAGCCTGAACTTCAAAAATCAGATGTGGCTTGTAACTAGAGCATTTATTATAGAATGAAGGAAATCTGAGCTCTGACATTGATTCATTAATAAGTATGACCTGGACGAATATCCATTCATATCATATCCATTTATTTGAGTTCATACTGAACTCCTGTAGAACTCCAGAACCAAAAAATGTCTGTGGCTCTAACAAGGAGTGACTGCCTGAATTTCCAGTGGAAATTCCAGTAAGCATTAGCACTTAATTACTGTACCCTACCTTCAGGGAAGGAATTAAGTGATATGCAGCACAGCTATGGCCCTCTACTACTTTCTACATGTCTTAATGAGTCACATTAAGACTGAAATCAGGAGTAGAGCTTCTTTTCTGGTAATCTGTGCTTGGCAGGATCTGCGGGTACATAGTAAACTGACTCCCAGTTATACAACTTAAATGGCCTCTGCTTTCTCAAGAAGATAATTGCATATTAATACACACTCGATAAATACTGTAGGTACTGAAAACCTAATTTCCCTTCCTTGCTTATAAAGCTAGTCTTACCTATTTTTTAACATATTCTACAGACGCAGAAGTTTATTCTGCCCTCAAATTTCATAAATGATATTTCAGTTCTCATAGACAAAAGACATACAAGTGTCTCACTTGCTCAAAAATTCAACATAGTTCTTGAGTTTTGACCTCAAGGAACACAAAGTCAACTCTCAGGATTTTGGTGCTCTGTATGGTGCTGGGTATTGAGCATCTCTGCATTAGGTTTGCTCAGAGTAAAGACAGCTGGGCAAATAGTTTCTGCCATTTGACTTGTCACAGGCGTAGCTGTACTGCTTTCAGTTAGCACTCTCCACTTATCTCTTCACTTCAAACCTGGAGACCAGGAATGGTGTAGTGAGTAACAGCCACTTTCAAATGGCAGCATACCAAATTGATTCCAGGCTTTGCAGATGTGTTGCAAACTACCTTTTGCCATGAACTTTTATTTTAAAATACCTGCATCTTTGATACTTCCACTTTTTAGAAGAAAAGCTTATTGACGATTTACAGGCCATGTAGAAGGCAGAGGAAAGATTTTTAACACTGGAAAATTTCTTGTTTTCAAAACAATTAACAGAAAATAAGGTTGAGATGATAAATTTTAAGATACTTGTTTCCAGAGCTCAAACTATATTGTTTGAAGGGGTGTCTGTATAGACAGCTCATATTATTAGTTTGAACAGGAGCTGTATTATTTAACATCCTGTAATATGCAGTGATAAGAAATTCAAGTTACACGTTTCACAGTGTGTGCTCATGTGTGTTGTATATTATATATACATGTGATGTAAGTGTTGAAGAACTGAAGTAACAGGTCCCCCCTGTGAGATTCTATGCAATGTACACTTAACACATGTAAACGCTTTGTTTGGCAATCATGCTAATCACCATGGAATAACATGCAATGAGTAGAAAACAATTTTGTGGTAACTGCAGCTCACAATGGTTTGATGAAAGGTCCTAATAAGAAACTGCTTTCACATCAGAAAATTCTGTATCATCAGAAATTCCTGAAATGTCAGCAAGGGTGTAGCCCATATAAAAATCCTTGAATACCCCATGGTTATTCTTCCTTGTTTTTCTTTGCATTGTCTCTTATCTTCTTTCATCAGGTGTATGAGCAACCAAGCGTATAAATACTGTGCAGACTTGTGTACTCATGGGGAATGAGTCTTACTCACTGGTGTATTTAAGTTTTTAATTTTCAGAGGAGTTAACTATTTTCAGAAATAAAGTTTTCAGTGCAGAACTGGCACTGCAGGAATCCAGTCCAAGGGCTATCTTGTACAGAACTTTGTCAGTCCTTCATACATAAGGTAAATATATGGTGTGCTGAATTTTCTGTTTGGCATTTTCTGATTTCATAGAAGAGACCAAGGGTACTAAATGCTTAGCTTTGTTGGAAAAGAAAAAAAATATTAATTCCTGACAAAACAAACAAACAAAAACCACAAACAAAACAAAACATGTGGCTAGAAAAGGTAAAAAGTCCACTTTATAGTCCTCCTAGCTGTGTCGCAACTCAGTTGCCAAGCTGCCCTGGGTACTGAAAGCAGTAAGAACTTATAAAAATATCTACTAGTAATTTCAAGATATTTAGAGAGAGCCTTTTGGGGAATGCTGTGCACCACAGGGTGACAGCAGGCTTCAAAGCTGAGTGTCAGAGTTGGCTAAATCACTTTGCAGAGCAGAGAGCAGGCTGGGGGACAGTGGGGTATGAAATGGCTGGGCTCTACTCTTTGCAGTGTGCCCTGCCCAGCAGGTCTTTCTATTCTGAGCTGGCTGGATACTTGACTCAGGAGGGGTAGGAACTGAAGGGGAAAAGGAAGGAAAAAGAGCTTTCTCCTTGCTTTTATCTTTCCATGCAGTTCTGTACTCAGATGAAGATGTCTTCCCCTGAATACCTGGTTATTTTAGTGGTGTATAGTCAAGCGCATACTTCTAAACCTAAAGACAAAAAGTGTATAAACTGTCTTTTATAATGGTATTTTATCTTTTGTGTGATCGAGTATAATTCAAGGTCGCCCATATTTTTCACTCTGTATTTGTCAAACTATTAGACTTCCTTTGTCACTATTTCTTATAATGGGTCTAATCAAACCTATGATTTTGAAGAGAGGGGGAGATGTTTTTTGGCTCTATTTGAACTGCATACTGCTGAATAGTAAAACCAGAACAACTAAGTTCTCTTGATGGCGTAAGTCAACATACGTTACCCTAGGAACGTATGTTTTTGTGATATTTTTTGTTTTGTTTTTATTACAAAAGAAAAACTCTCACATCCTTTTAGATGTTAGATAGGTGACACACAAAAGTTTGTTGTTTTTTCTTCTTCTCTTCTTGGAGTGCTATACTTTAAAATGAATATACTTTGATTTTGTCTGTGCTAAGAGGACACACCTTTGTTCTAAATATGCTTTTACTGTCAATTGTAAACACTTAAAACAGTAGTCTAGTCAATAATGTTGCCTGCCAAGGAGTTGGCTTAGGCAGATATTTCTGAACCACTCCCCAGCATTCTGAAGAGCTCCTTAAAATTCTGGGATCTGTTGCTGACAGTTGAAAAAAGAATTTGCTGCTCTCACATTCTCACTGTGTAGTTCTTGGAGATTGCAATACTGTACCTTTTAAAGGTCTAATTTGGCAAACCTGAGTTTGAAGGCACCATTTCGGATACTGGTCGTCTTAATGAACTGTGGAGGAAGAAAATCAATATTATGCTCATATTCTAATATAAATGTGTGTATAAAATATATATATTACATATATCTGTTATATAAACGGTCAGAGGTATTGTTTTCTCCAACCCAGAACTAGTGTCTATATGAGTTTTGTTTCCATGTGTAGTAATGATGTCTTAAAAATGGTATTTCACATATAGAACTAAAATCAATAGTTTATTTTGAAAGAGGGTCTCTGAAAATTCCTGTACCATGTTGGTTATAGTTGTGGTGAAGAAAGATCAGGCTGCAGTAAGACATTGAAAAATGTTCCTGAATAATAAGATGGCCTCTGAAATACTCTGCAAATCTGAACCAATTGCTACAAGATTATAAAAGCCCTAAGGCAGAGACCAAGTTTTAAGTGAGCACTTTACTCCTATTGTGTGAATCCAGTTTAATTCACTCAAACCCTGTATTTAACTGCTAACTGCCTCATCTGGTAAAGGTTTTGTGCATCCTGTGATAGCTCATCCATCAGCAGCAGAAAGAGAGGATTGGGAAAAGACTTCATATCTTACTAGTATATACATATGCAAGGAAGGGGAGAAGAAAGTTTTGACCAAGATTCTCTTTCCATTAGCCAAATAAACACACTGCTGCCTATAATAAAAATGGTTATGTTGCTGGTGTTTCAGAAATATCTGCATTGCATACATTACATAGTAACCAATGGAATCTACCATTTTCTATAGTGTTTAGTCTGTTCAAAACCTCATTTCTTCTTCTTGGGGGAGCACAGTTATATGAATTGCCCTGAAGATTGTAAGTAACTTTAAAGTTGCTAGTTTAGGGCATTTGTTCATGAAGACTGATCAGTGTTCTAATGTCAGGCAATGGTGCAGTTGGCCAATGAAATATTCTTTGTTATAATTTTTTGTCAATGCATTACTAATCCTAGATAATGAAGGAGAGAGACTGTAATGCTGATATCTAGAAATCTAACTTTTGGTTAGCTGCATTGCAGAGGAGGTGACTTGCTGCTTATGTGTCTGAAGAATGATATGCTGTTTGGGGTCTGACCCATAAAGAAAATGTATGACAGTTTAGGGTGAGGGTAAGTATGGCAGAAATATATCAACACAGAGACAAGGAAAAGCAGATGTGGAGAAGAGCAGTGCTTAAGGCTGAATTTACAAGCTGTTCATTACTGGTGTACAGACAACTGTCATTGTTGTGAAGGTATCCTACTGGGTTGAGCAGCTTGGGCAGAGTGCTTTAAGTAAATTGGGGAGCATGTGGAATAAATCATGCTATTTCCATGGTTCCTTGGCATCTGTGACTGTGGAACCTCTTGCAGTCGGAGGATCAGTCATGTTGCAGGTATCTCCATAAACAGAGCATGTTTGTGAATCACTGAGAAGCAGCACACGCTGGTAAGGAATTACCTGCCTGCTATTTCTATGTAGTGCATGCTCAGAAGTGTTTCCCGTGAACACGGCAGGACACTTGCTCTGGCTATGTGCTCATATTATTTTGACCTGCTCTGGTGTCCCATGCAGTCACTAAAGTAACAAGATTTGATGTACAGAAAAGTTATAGAAAGACAAAGATCAAAGTGTTGTTGAGTCCAGATATTTACTCCTACAAATACAATTTGTGCTATACAAAGTGCTCCACCAGCAGTTTTCCAGTGGAAAACCAGTAAACTTCTCCAGACGGTTTTTGGGAAAATGTCTGAAGAAAGGAAAATTATTCTCATTAGAAACTGATTTATAATTTCTAGTCTGTGCACATGTATAGCTAGTCTTTATCCATTTGTTCTTGTCCTTAGACAACTTTTTTTCCTTCCTGGATTCTCCTTTTCCCTACAATGAATTTATAGATAGTAATCCTATCCCTTTCAGGCCTCTTGTATGAATTTCTGTAGCTTTCTGGAAGATCATCAAATCTTTCTTTAAAATACTTCCATTCTGAAGCAATCTCTTGAATATGACTGGCCATTGCATGTATTTAGCTACCTACATGAGCCTCATGTGTGTCTTGTAAACTGACAATAGTTTGTATCTCTCTTCTGAAACCTTAAGATCCTTCAATTTCCTAGGGCTCTGATGTTGATGCTCATAGATTATAAACACCTGTCACGAACACCTTCTAATCCTGTCAGAGCTAATGAGACAACATCAGATGTTTTTAGATCTGGGCATTTATCTGCAACACCTTGAACCTGAGCTCCTATGGTCAACATACTTCTGTTCTGTGACAGCTAGCTATTTTTCTATATATCCTCTATGTCCTACATGCTATCAATGTCTTCTAATTTTGCATCAGCATATTTTTTGGCAATTTCTCAGTCTTTGGGATGGGGACCTTAGAAAATTTGAAAGATTAAGGAACTCCACCAGTGATACTATTTTTTACTTTCCTTCTTGCATCCTTCTATTTTATTCTTATCTTAATCTTGTTCCAAAGCTGACCTATCAAGGCGTTTAGCAATTCAGATCACTTCTACCCTTCTCCAACTATGAGTATTACTTTTTTGTTCTCTCACCCTAAAGTTGGAGACTGTTATGAAAAAAAGCTTTTCTTTGCTATCCTTAAGTTTGAAACTTAAACAGGATGAAGAAAAGACACATCTGTTTGTGAGGGCTTTAGGTGCTGTTTCTGTGAACAGAGGAAAATGTGAAGCAAAGGACAATAGTAAATGGATATTCCCTTCTACCACCACATTTGAGCCTTTTTTGACCTGACCTGTTCCTGTTCTTTATGTGTACTCATGTAAATTACTACACAAAGAGCAATTTTCCTTCTCTCATAACATAAGAAGTACATGTGTGGATCTTAGAGGGTTTGGTTTTTTTTTTTTGTTATATTGCTGAAATAAAATTAAGGTATATCTAAATCTCATCTCAAGTTCCTGCTGTGGTATGTCAGTTGTATGTATGAACCTGTTGATAGATCCACAGTGTCTTGTAGATAGAAGGATGTTCTTGCATCATCAGTCATCTTCCATTACATCATCAATGTTTTTAATTTTGATGTTGAAGTCTTATTTTTTTGCATCATAAACTTTTTTTTTTGTCCTACTCTCCTCCTCTTCTACAAAGACTCGCAGCATTACCTTTTGGCAGTTCACTATATTAAAGATGGATAAGCTATGGAATACTGCTATAACATATGTGGTGGCTTAACCACAGTTTTCAACTGTTTTTGTTTTCCTTTGGAGATGCAAACCCTTCTCTCAGTGAATGGAGATTTCCATTCTATCCTGTCTCTCTGCTTTTACAAGTGGTGCAGTGTGTTTTATTTTTACCTTGGGGGGGAGAGGGGTGCGGGTTGAAAGATAAGAAAGCTGTGTTGTAGCATACTGTTTCCAAATGTGAAAAATAACAGACTTGTTCCAGGGCCATGCTATCAAAATAGATTTTGCACTGGAGATATAAAAAGACACTATGTAAAACATTCCTGAAGTGATTTATGCTGAGTTCAAGTTTAAAGCCAGAGATGTAATAGTATATTATGTGTTCTTTTGGCATTCTATTTTTAAAATCAACAAAATTATCTCAACTTTTGCACTCTGCTCAAGGCACCGATTCCCTTAATATTGTACAGTCATAGCTTTGTATGTACCAGTCTTTCAAACAGCTCATTTTCAAAATTGGAAGGTACTATCTCTTTTTAGCGTCATATACCCAGTTGCTATGACAGTGATAATGACATATGACAATGAAGCATTTATATGTCTCTTTGCTTGCCAACTAGTATTTAACTGGTTCTGTTTACTTATGCCAACCACCTGTGTAACTTAACTGTTGGTCACCCAGCAGAGCGGGGCAGGGGTTGATAACCTGCTGTGGGCGAGGGAGCTTACAGCTTGTTGTGAATCTTAGTTTAGAGCCTAAAAGTTTTTACAGTATGTGTGTGGCCTGGCTGTGCCAGTCAGCCTTGTGGCCAGAAAATGAGCTCTGGCTCTGCTTAGCTTGCTAGTGCAGATACAGATGTAGCCAAAGGGCAAATGCCTAAAAGGACACTTCCAAAGACTGAATATTTTCATGTTGTGAAGGTATTTATTTTCCTTTCTTCCTGTCTCTCTCTCCCCTGTATCATTGTTCCCTTGTTCTCATTGCTTCTGGATATTTTACCATCTTCAGGGAGTGGAGTTTTCTTTTTGTTTGTTTTGTTGTGGTTTATGGTTTTCTTTTGTTGTTTTTGGATATTTTTTTTTTTTGGTGTTTTGTTGCTTTGTTTTTTGTTTGGGTTTTTTGTTTGTTTGGGGTTTTTTTTCAGCTAATTGTTTATTTTAAATTCTGCTTGATTGGGAAAATACCTAGGATAGAGCTGTGACTAGAAGGGCCTTAAACATGAGCTAAAACATCTGTCAAAATTCTAAATTCCTACAATAATAACACATTAATCTGCAAAGTTAATGAGATCTCTGAATAACATGCAAAGAATGATTTTGAAGGATATCCTTTCAGTTAGGAAAAAATTTATCATTTGAATGTATAGTCTGGTGCAAAGTCTGCTGAAACAATTGGGAGTTTTGCTAGTGCTCTAAATTGGGACTAGACTTGGCCTTCAAGTACAAGCACTCTTAGGGGGAAATCAATATAGTCAAGTGAAAGTTACATTTTCCACTCAAAATAATATAATTTTTTGGGAAGGTCAGGCCCTAAAAGTGTCCCAGAAGTGGACTTCACCAAAGAGTTAAAGTTGCATGAGAAATCACATACACTTTGATAACAAGGTAAAAGGAAAACTGTGAGGGAAACATACAAAACCAACAGCAATCTTCATAAATTATATCATAGACATAACTCTACAGAGATCAAACTTGGAATAAGCCATCCCTAGTCATATTCCAGAAGAGCCTTCAATATCTACGTACGTACCTTCATGTTTATATTGTAAATTCTCTGTGTTTTGAAACAAATAAAATGTTATAGTGCTAAAGCAGATGTCCCCTGGAGCCTATGTCAAAGAGTGAAAAGCAACAGCCATTGCTCAGGCCATTCCTCCCCATGTGAGGGATTTGGTTTCTGCAGTTTCACCGCACTCCACCAAGGCCTATACTACCCAAAGATGTAATTTTAATTGTTTTTAATTCTAATTGCCTGTATAAAGGAAAGAATATCTTGCATTTTGGAAAAAAAAAATGGATTTTTATAGCATGCCTAGGAAGATTTGTGTTGCATGCCATCAGTGGCTCATGAGGTGTTTGATGGGACAAGAGTGCATGGGAATGACAGACTGACCTAGGTATGGGGACAAAACATGGTGTAGTCTAGCTCCAAACCATTCTCCAAGTAGACTGAACCGTTTTACCAGGTTCCAGATTTCAGGAATAGGTTGCAGGTTTTCTTTCTGCTTGCTGTAGAAGAGATCTTAGAGAGAACTGGTGTTGCATACATTGTGAACAGAGGCTCAAGAGCCAATGAGGAAGTTAAATTATTTGACACTGTAGCTATATAGCCTGCAGAGGTTAAAAAGGAACTGGACTCAACCCTTGGATATTACCCTAATATGACACTGTTGGGGGCTTCTTTATAATTCAGATCTGATCTCCTTTAAAGAAGTCATAATGAAAAGTGTATGTATGCATTCCTGTTTATGTACAGGAAGAAGCTGAAATCTGAAAAACTTTTGTGCCATAGTCCTAAACACAGGCTCAGGCTGGTTGAACTCTAACCAGGGAGAACCAAGTAAGTGATTATTAGGGTGTTAATATTGAGTTGGTGCTGTCTGTGCTTATTTAATCTTGAGATGTGTTAGTGACATGAGAATGGACAAATTAAATTTACTGGGTTGAGTTCTTCTATATTTATTGAGTTACATAGTTTAATTATGCTGTAGTAGAGGATAATTTAACTTGTCTAAAAAAGAAAAAGGTAACTTACTGCCAAATTCACATATTTATAATGCTCTAGGTTAGACTGAACTTTTTGTACTTGAAAAGGAAAAAGAAAATTGATATTTTGCACTAGAAGTGTATAATTTTTAGGACATGAGGTTAGGTAAAAGAGTAACCAGGCAACTTCAGTTAGAATAAATAATTTGATTATGTTTTTAATGATTTAAGCTATTTATTGATATTTAGATACTATACTACATTTTTGTGTATCAATCATTTGAAAGTATACCTTAAATATTACATAGATTACATTATTACTACTTTTATATGTCCTTTTAAAGGAAGACTGCCTGCTTCTACCCTTTGTTCTGACACCTTCCCTTTAAATTTATGGAGTCATGTTGTGTATAATAGCAGGAGGTTGCTTAATGCAAACAGTGGGGAACAAGATTTAATAGGAGGAAAGTGTTTCCCTAGGGGGGGAAAAAAAAAGCACATTCCTTTTATTTCTATGTAAAAACCTAATATTTGTTAAGAGTGGTGAACAATTTTCCTTTTTTTTAAAGAACTGTTTAATTGAAAAGTTTGCTTTGTCTTGCAAGCAGTGATAAGATGAAGTTTGTAATGGAAATTTTAGGCATAGCCTTGACTTGAATGCTGTGAGCTGATACTGCTGTAACATGTCAGCTTTTCTTTAAAAGTGCCAATTTTTGCTTTCACAATGAAATATGATAATGCAGTTAATTCTATCTTCACTGTGGAACCTTTCTCTGTGGTCTTTAATTGTGAGGACAGAGTTTATGTCCAAGGTATGTATCAAAACAACTTTCTATGGTAAAATCCTGGTAATCTGTCTTGTGTGGTAACTCAGCTCAGCGGTGGTACTTGAAATGATGAAACCAGAAGAATTTGGCCCTGTCTCTTCTCTGTAAGAAATACTGGCAGTGAAGTTTAGTGGTATGTTGCAATCTGCTTTATGATATGTTGGGGTTAAGGGAGGAGGGAGCCCTACCTATCACGTCTACCTTGGGAATCTCCCCAAGGTAAACAGGAGGAGAACCGCATGTATGAGGGAGGACAACTCCAGTCTTGATGAGTAACAAAACCAGCCAATAAATTCATATCAAGGATGCCATCCATGACATGAATAAGCACTTAAATCTGCTATCTCGGTATACTGCAGTACATGAATTATTTTTTTTTTTTTAAATTACCCTTGAATAGTTGAGAATATCTAAATGAAATGCCAAGCAAAGTGTCAAATGGTTACGGAGAAGAGAGAGGGAGGGAGGAAGTAAGTAATAATAAAAATGAAGCAATGGTGGAAAAAAGAGACAAGAAAATGAAACCTCTTCATAAAGGATAGTCAGGAGTCTTTGCTCATCATACATTATGAAACACCTCCTTTAGAATAATTTGCTTCTTCCTTTATGTATCTTTCAGGAGGTATTTCTTGTTAATTATTTGTGACAACTGCTACAAGGCAACTACTAGTTTAATTAAAACTCCTTGTGAATATTTGAACAGAATTCAATTGGCCTTAGTTTTAACAGGGAAGGAGACTTGGATACTATATTAAGTGATGTAAATTTGGGCTGAAAGTGACTAACTTTCATGAGGAGTAAGTCAATCTGTAATTTTTAGCTTATCTGATATAAAAAGTCCCTCAGTTACAACAGCACTATTGTTCTGAGTTAATATACTGGAGAATTTGCTTTTTCTGTCCCTCATCACTACCCCCTTCCCCCAGAAAAGGAAAAGAAGCAGTTGTTAAGTCAGAGTAGAAATCACAACATGTGATTTACCTTTTCATATGCACAATGCAAGAGAAAAAAAAAAAATCTGAAACTAATAATTCATAAAAATGTTACTGGTTGAAAATTCATTCATTTCTCAGTGATTGCTTAAATAAATAGAAAATACCAAAAGAGAAATCAATCTCAGAATATTCATTTTATTTTCTCCTATGTTCAATAATTGTGAAGGAAAGGTATACTTTTCTAATATTCTGATGCTTCTTTCATGTGAAAATGCTATCTTTAAAAATGCTGGAAGTTTGAATTAATTGACATAATTGTATTGTTTCATCAGGAATATCACAGATACCCACAGAATCATCTGAGAAGTCTGAAATGTACTTGAAAACTTACAATGAATCAGAGACGACTTTTTTTTTTTTTTTTTTTTTTTTTGGGTTTGTTAATTGGTGGTATTGGTTCCACCCACTTCCAAAAAATTGATGGTGAAATTCCTTTTTTTCCCTGTTTGAATCAGGGTAAGCAATGCTGTTTCAAATATGTAATACTGAACAGTGTAAACTGGTTTAGGTCCCCATATAAGGAGTAGGTATGACATGATGCTCTATCCCACAATATAGGGACTGCTGATAAAGTCATACAGTGGGGAAGAATGAGTGGAGAAATACTGAGTATTTGCTTTACACCTATTTGGAGCATGAGGAGATGGATAACTAGGACGTAGATGGATAATCCATTAGATGGATAATCCATTAGCTAATGTGAGATACATTATCCATTAGATGGATAGATACATTATCTAATTTATCTCACAAGACTTAATGAGATTAAATAATCCTGTTACAGATTCAGCTCATAATAACATTACAGCTGCATTTCCTAGTATACCACAGTTCCTAGTATAGCAAAAGTGTCTTAAAAGAGACTTCTAGAGGAATCACATCTGGAGGGAAACACAGTATTAATTTGATTGTCAAATATGGGTTAGGTATTATTAAACCAATCCGGTACAATTGGTTATAGAATTCCACAGTAAAATGGAAGAAGGAAGTGATCGTGGTTAAAAAATAGACCTAAAAAATTGTAAAACCAGACATTTTGTGGAACTGCAGCCAAATACAGAGTGAAATCAGATACCTACATTCAAAGACACTGAGGGCTTTTTCTATCTTTTGTTTGGTTTTTAATTTTCCTTTTCTCTTAAATGGTTGTATGAGGAAAATGTTTGCTGAAGAAAATTTAACTTAGATTTCAAAAGTGATTTAATTTGTAAATGTCTGGAGTTTGTAATTCCCAGTATCATAGAATCATAGAATGACAGGGGTTGGAAGGAACCTCTGGAGATCATTGAGTCCAATCCCTCTGCCAGTGCAGGAACACCTAGGGCATGCCACACAGGAACAGATCCAGATGGGTCTTGAAAGTCAATAGGGAAGGAGAATCCACAATTTCTCTGGGCGGTCTGTTCCAGTGCTCTGTCACTCTCACAGTGAGAAGTTTTTCTTTATGTTGAGGTGGAACTTCCTGTGTTTCACCTTGCTACAGTTACCTCTTGTCCTTATCCCTTCATCATCTTCATAGCTCTAATTAGATGGGGTTTCAGTTTTTATTGGATAAATGCTCAGCACATTGAAAAAATAAGTTGGTTTTCTTTCTGAGATATCTCAAGCAGCACATATAAAAGCTGATACTGTTGGAATTACCGATTGTCCTCTGAAAATTTAAACCTAGAAATTTATAGAGATGGAATCTATTGGTCTGTGGTTGAGAAGTGATGTGTCTGAACTGAAACTGATTGGTGCCATAGGAGGGAATTTACACTAATAAGTAAGACATTGACTGAAGTTTCTGTACTTTAATGAGCTGAATAATTCAGATGTCAGAATAGTGATCTTGCTCTTATTCCTAGATATTGATAATTTTGTCACGTATATTGCTCCTTCTCTCCCACCCATAAAAGCACAGTATCACAAAGGTTTATCTACTGTTAGAAATTATTTCAAAGGCACTGAAGTAGTTTAAGGACTGACTTTCATTAAATACCTTTAGAAATACATATCATCATCATGTGATTAGATCAAATAGCTCTTTAAATTATGAAGAATGCTACTGAACTTTCAGGTATATCCTGAGAAATACAGATATCTGAAATTTTTGTCTTTTTTGAAATTAAAGATAGATCCATTGTTTGTATTTGAGCATGGACTAAACAGGTATGAATAGTTCTAAATTAGAAATGCAAATAAATTATACTGCTTTTCATGTGTTAGCTAAGAAATATAATAACAAAACCAAAACACATTATTCTACTGATCTTTGGTGTTTTCTCTTTATACTCTCTTGAGTTAAACGTGCTTTAATGATGTGTTATTCAAGAATACTTTCATTCTAAATTACCTTTACTGTATTTTGTAGGTGATGTAATTAAAATAGTTTTTCAGAGTATGCAGATGACTTGTAGTTTATGGGAGATCATGTCTTCAGGAGATCGTGCTAGAAGTGGATTACCAGCTGTCTTGGAAGCATTTCAAATTGGTTTAATTTGGGATAGAAACAACTCCATGCTTATGACATGATTCCATTTCATTTATGTTCCTGTTTGTCCTCAGAACTGTCTGTAGCTATCTACAGTCTCCTAACTGGGATCTAATCACAAAGCTTTATTTTGTAATTTCACCATTGTATGCTATGTTTTGTTCTCTTATCGAACATACACACAGTGCTCAAACAAAAAAGAAAACAAACAAACCCACAACCAATGTCTGACTTAAAAGTTTGGAGAGGTGATTAGCAAGATAGACTTATTCAGCAGTTAGAGAGTTGAAACAAAATGACATTAAAAAAAGGGAAGGTGATTCTTGGTCAAGTACATATCTAAAGCCTAATGAACATTGGTATGTGCTGATTCTGGGAAACTCATATTCGGAATTTGACATCTTTGCAAATATCTGAACTGCAGCAAGACTTATAAAAGCTAAATGTACATTGCGATGTGGAATGATCTATTATTGACCTACACTGAACGAAACATATTGTATGATAGTTTATCCTGTATAGAGCCTCAAGGGGTTTTGGTTTGCTGATTCTGTTTTGTTGCTGCATTTAGCCCTTCCTCATATAAATGCAAAAAGCCTTTTTCTGATCTGTAAAGATTCATAACTTAATAATGCAGAATATGTGTATGTGTTTCTGGTCCATTTTTTTTTATTATTATTTTTTTAATTTAATTTTTTTAAATTTATTTTTTAAAA
>JANHGN010018167.1:39333-62837 GCA_024605025.1 Megaceryle maxima
AAAGGTTTTTTCTGGTTTTAAAAATTTAATTTAAAACCAAAATGTTTGTTTAGTAGTTAAGTAAAACATTTTTTTTTCTTCTTTAGTGCTTCTTACATATGTATTTTTTTAGAAGAAATCCTAAACTTTACCATAATATAACTCTTTAATTATTTATTTCAGTGCTTTGGACAATAATAAAAAAGTTCTAGAACATTAACTAATAATATATGTAGCTTATCTCTTTAGCTTGGAGGAGCTGCATGCTGTAAGTAGTGCCCATTGCATTTTAGAAACTGTAAAAATAAGTCAAAATATATTGATTTAAATTCTGGCACTGTCCTTACTTAAATATCTTGGAATTTCATGTTATTTGTATAGTCAATTAAATATGCTTTAATTTTTGATTTGTCATTTGAATCTTTACCCGTCTGAATTTTCAGACTAGTTTTTTGGGGGAGTGTTAGGGAGTTTAGGGAGGGTCCAGAAACTGCCAGTTAAGTCTGAATTATGGTATAAGTCATTATTTGGTTGACCAGTTCTGATGCGTAGAATACATTGTATTTCAAACTAATTTCCTTCTACAGTTGATGTTGCCTCTGAAATAGAAATGAAAGCTCAAGTTGACCATTTCAGGTTAGGCTGCCTTTGAAAAGGTTGACCTGTCCTGGGCTCCTTGTCTGCCAATCTCACCTGACTCTGAAGGACTGTTTGTATACTTCAGTGTTTCCACGACTGTGCCGTTCTTACTTGGCACACTGTACAATTATGTAGCAGTGGTATTATATTTTTTACTTCTGCCATGGTCACAGCTACACTGGGTATTCTATTGTTTTCATGCCTTTGGTTAAATATGGCCTTCCTGCATGGAAATAGCATTATGAGCCCTGTTGTGCAACAATGCATGAAACTGCAAACACCTGGAAAGATTTTTCCATTGTGCAAGCATTAATGCATCAGTGGCCAAACATCTGGAACTCATTGGGAGATTCCCAATGCTCCCTTCAATTGCTGATTGAGATTTCTTTCTTTTATAAAATGCACATCTCTCTTGATGTTGATTCTGAAAACTGAGAGGAATCGGGGAGAGGGAAAGCCTCTGACTGGAAAACAAAACTCTCTACCATAGGGAATATTTTCTGTTAAAAATCTAAAATATCAACATGCATGCACTTAGTTTTTTGAAATTGTTCACTTAAAATAAAACTTCATTTATTGTTGTTACCAAACAACAGGAATTTAGTTATCAGGATGTCTGTAAATACATCAGTTTTGAAATAAGGAGTTTGACCTAAAGAGAAATGATTTTCAAAGAAGTGGTAAAACTGACCCAGGTCTTAATGTATTAGAAAGTGAAATTCCCTGACTTAGGCTGGTTCTCATAATGTACATTCTTGCCTTACATTCTATGTCTTTTCTTCTTCTATATAATGATGCAGATAAAGTAGAGATAAAAAATAAATAGAGATAAAGCAGCTCCAGTTCTTTGTTGTTTCCAATATGTCAGATTTTCCCTCTGCTGGTCTTTCACATGGGTCTTTTTTATGACCTGTTACTACCAGCTGCCAATATTGTTGCTTGGTTCTATACCCCTCTGGGGACATATGGCATGGTGTGGATTTGCTGCAGCTGGAAAATAGTACAAATTAAATCTCTGCTTAAAGTGAAGTAATTTTTGAATGGTTATTGTAGCATTATTTTCAAGACTGTATGATGAGATATGTGGAAACTGTCTGTACACTTTTAACTATCTTCCTTTTTTATTGACTCTTCCTATAACAAAACAGAGTTCCCGCCTGGGATGTTTTGCTGCTACTTGGCATAGGACATGCGTTGATTTCTTCCTTGTCAGGCTGGACTGTCAAGTATAGGAGAGGGGAAAACATAGACTTCCTTATCATATACTAATTTTTTCTCCAGAAGCATGCTCTGTGTAGAGAAATTGGGAGGTGAATTGTAGAAGCAATATTTTGATGACTGCTGCTCAGAAATGCCTTTTAGAGGGAGATATCTCATAGGTCTAGCATAGGCTTCCGTGTCCCACTTGGAGTTTCAGAAGCAAGCTGGAGACAGTTACAGGATTTAGCCTTCACTGTAAACTTACATTTAAAGGTTTCCTGTCTGCATATTTATTTGCTTCTCATATTTATTTTTAAGTTTTGAAGAGACTGATTTTGGGTTTAGTTTTGTTTTAAAATAAGACAATTTTTTTTTAATTGATGAAGTTTAGGGTCTGTAGTTTTTAAACACTTCTAATCTGTGCATTTATGAGTTTCTCATGCTTCCAAAAAAAAAAAAAAAAATGCTGAATAGTCACTTGTGTGACTCATATCTGTTGTATGGCTTTCTAAAGCTGATCAACATTTTCAGGCATTACTGAGAACAAATAGGAAGTATAGTTATGTAAATCTAAATTCATTAAAAAAATAGATTTATGCTTTTTCTATTTTTTAAACTGTTATTATCCTGGATGTATAGTGAGTCATAGTTTATTGGGAGCATGAAAGTGAAAAGTTTGAAGAAAGCTTTATAAATAAATAACCAAAAAAACGTTCAAGAGTTTTAAAGTTCAATAAGCCCAAAGTCCAAGTCTCACTGCTAGTGTTTATTGAAAAATATTGAGGGCCAGTAGAAATTGAACTATAGAACAAACCAGAGGATACAGTGTGTGCTTCTTGAGATGTTTTATTTCAGACTAGCTCTTACATGGTCTGTAGGCTGCGTACACATGTGGCTGGAGTGCATCTTTGGTTTAACTTCAACTGAAACAGATATGATTCACAAGCTCCAAATAAGTAGTCAGTGTTCAGGGGTGATTGCGAGATTTGCTTCAGAAGTGTCCTGATGATTTAAACTAAACAGTAATTAGACTCAGCCATTTCTGATTTCAGTGAGAACAAGCTTAGGTCAATGATGATTGGTTTTTAAGATTTTCTTAGTAGCAAATGTGATCTAAAAAAGAGATTTTTAGAAAAGATTAAGCTAAGATATACATATCAATTTTACTTTCCCTAAGGAATTTGGGGTTGCATCTTCAAAAGTATGAATGATTTCCTAATTTTCAGGGTTTTTTTAATGAAATAATGTGATAATCTTATTTTTAAACAAATTAGAGTATGAGAAATAGTTCCCAAAATCTTATGACTTACCATGTTCCAGACTGCTGACCTCCTGAAGTGTGGCTGTTGTGTGAAAGATAAAGAAATTTGGCAGAAAATAAATCCCCTTGCATTCCAGCTTGTCCTCAATTATCAGAGGGGCTGGTAATTGAGTGATGCCCAATTTGGCACTATAAAACTAGTCATGTTCAATATAGCGAACTGCCACAATTATGGATGCAGAAAGAGTGTGATGATTCACCTTTGGTCTAGTTGCGTTGAATCTACTAGCACAGCCATACATAGGAAGGTGGTCATGTCCAGTGAGAACTCTGACACCTAGCTTAGTGAATAGTGTGGCTTCTTGAAGCAACAATAATGCAGATTATTTTAGATTGCAGACAGTGTCTTTTATCACTGGCAAATATACACTGTATATACAAAACCATAAATAGAATATGTTTGACAAAAAAGATACATAAGGATGCAACAGTGATTTGGGGGAATTTGGATCATAGAACTGGTAAATTTTATTGGGTTGGTACTGACAACAGAAAGTGTCCAATGTATTTCTGTGTGGAAAACAAAGCTTAATCCTTAGTAAGGATACAATATATGCATATATATATATATATATATATAAAAGAAAGAACATCTCTATTGTCTCTCTTGAGTAAAAGAAAGCTTCATACTAATGGCTAGAGTAACAGGAAAACTTTCAGTAGATTTCGGATGTCACACATGATTCAAGTCTTGCCAGAGGTTGAAGTCAGTGGGATATGCTGAGTACGTTACTGGCCCAGGTTCTAAGAGACTTTTGAAAACTCACACGAGAACTCTGTGGCAAATGTGGAAGCTCAGTTGTCAAATTGAAGAAACATCCCCCCTCCCTATGTTCTTCATCTTTCTGTACTGTTTTCTTGTGTTAAGCAAGAATTACAACAGGTTTGTAGGTCAAAGAGGTGAGTCAATGGTAAATTTAGTTGTGGCATACTACGGTCCATAAGATCTGCTATAATCTATAATCAGTGGAAGTATTTCATAGACAAAACTCTTATACATAAAACTGATAATACTGGGTTCTACCTCTCTAATATCCCCTCTTCCTTGGTCACATCTCAGTTCTGCTAATCCTCTCAATATGTATGCTGCATTAGGCCTTATGGAGAAATGTAAACTTCGAGTACACTGAGCCACACCAACTGTAGCATAATTTAATGGTAAAAGAGCCATTGAAATATTTTGCTGGAAAGACAGATTACATTTTTTTCAAGCATCTGTTTATAAACTCTTGGTTCTAAGCACAATGGTTGCATTATAAGTGAGAGTTCAGGAGCAGGCAATGCTCCAAGTGGAGTCAGCAGTGGAAAAGGAGTAACAGCTGACTTCTATTTGTTGGAGCAGCTTGAGCAGGATGTGCTTTCACATATCTAAATATTTATGTAAACAGATGCACATTAAGCCACTTATAAATAAAACTTTCTGAAAATAGAACTCCACAATGACATAAGGAGCTATTTATCTTCAAGAACTGTGGGAATGGGCTTGAATATGCAAATATTTCATTAAAAAAAGGCAATAAAACTAGCTTCAGATGTAACTTCTGAAGTTTATATGACATAGACCACCTGACTGTGATGAATGTACAGATTTACTAGTAGAATTTTTCTAAAAAACAAAACAACTCTTCCTTTTTTCCCAGCCTCACACATTGGTGGTCATCTATACTTGTTGCTAATGTAGCCTTTAGATGAGAGCACTCCTGTCTGCCCCTCTGCCTAATATGGCAAGGGAGGTCTTGTTGGAGTGTGATGCTCAGCTGGACAAAGGGCAGACAACCCAGTATTCGCTCTCACTCACACTGTACAAACACACTAGGTCTCCACAGCTTTTATCTCATTATATTGCACATCTATATGCAATGCAGATAGATATGCAAATATGTCTTGGCAGACAAGGGATGGTTTTAGTTTGATTGTATACAAATGATGAATTTAAAGATGTGATTTATCCTACTTGACAACATTAGTTAAGATTTTTTGGTAGGTTTCTATTCTATAACCTTGATTGTACTGTTAGGCCTCTACAGCTTCTTGACCAGTTTTATCTCAAAATTCACACAACAGAGGCTACTAAAAGGAACATTCAAACAGTTTGTTGTAAATTTGGGACAAATTAATCTTAGGGGATATAGTAACCATTGAGATGTAGAAACAAATTTTAATGATAGTTTTACATCAGTAAGTGCCAGTCCTTGTTCCATGTGCTCTTACTGTGAGAACAATGCAGCTGCTCAAATGGTTAGAGAGTTTGTAGTTGGAAAAGGAAGTTAGTTCTTCTCAGTCTTGGAGTTGATGTAGACAAAAGCAATTGGTTTTGGTTTTTTTTTGCTTTTCTTTTTGGTTTGTTTCTTTTTTCAAGAAGCACCATGTTTCTGAAACTTAGTGGTTCAATGCCTTCAGTTTGTCCTTGCTTTCAATAAATGTGGAGGTGCTGGTGCTTCAACCAAGTCAAGCATTTGTGTTCTATGATGGTGAAATCCACAGAACTTCACTTTGTGAATCTGACAGACTCTTTTGGCCACAAAACTCATGGCCATGAAGATTGATTAAAAAAAAAAGAAATCCCTAATTTATACCCACTGACTTTGTCTACAGTTAAAAATATATATTTTGGCGCTCCAGGCAGTATGAATAAAATGAGGTAATTGATTTTGACCAGTTATATTTCACAGATACAAAAAGTCAAAAACTGCTATTATTTCTGATACCAACCTAAGGTGTTGTCCTCCTTTTAGATTTTAACCTGAAACAGTACCGTTGAGTGGGGGCAGAACTAGTTTCCTAGATTTTTCCCATGTAAAATGCTAAAATGTTTTTTCTACATTATCTGTGTTGAAGAATGTGAAAAAACAGAACAACAACAACAAAAAATACAGATAAGAAAATTGAGATATTTGTTCTGTAAATCTGGGGTTTACCAACCTTTGTCAATTTCTTCATTTAAACAACATAATTAATTGCAGAACAAAGCAGCGCTTGAGCAGTATCAGAATGCTGCTCCCTAGGCTGTGTTGGATTTGTCTTAGAACTTAAAATTGGCATAAATAAATTTTGTTCAACATGTTTCCAAATGTATGATAACCTGTTGATTAAAGTGTTGTTTTACTGCTATACTGGACTTCTAATATTCTCATACAAATGAAGAATCAGTAAATAGTAATGTAATTCTAGGTAAATTCTGAAGTTGCATCTTCCAGTAAAGTCGGGAAGTTTTAGTTTAAAAATGGAACATCTTGAAGTATAGAGAAGTTAAAATAAAGAAAAAATAAAAATGCTTCTCATATGAGGAAAAACCTAATAGTCAAACCTTGTCTTTCACAATATCCTTCTTGCTGCTTAAATTTTTAGATACTGATTGACATAGAACTTATACTCCCATGTAAAAATGGATAAAAGAAGATATGGAAGGTATATTTCTGTTTTTATGAGTGATTTTGATGTTTAATTAAAATATTGATTCAGATTTTCCTTTAGGTATGGTTTATGTGAGTGGCAATGAAATTTTTCATCCTTTTCCACCTGCTGTATCCTGAATAGTAAACAACAAACTTCCTTACTTTTTTTTTCTTTGTTGCACCTCCATAAGGTCTTGAGTTTGCAAGGAATTAATTTCTACTGTTCTGTTGAAATCTGACTAGGAGGAAAAGTGAAAACTTAAAATCCCGATTTCAATTTTTACATAGTGATCCAAACTAATGTAAAATTAATCATATGGATGCGTCTGAAGATATTTGCATTTGTCATGCTTAGAGGAAACTGCAAAACAGTGTGGAACAGATACTCTATAAGTGTTTTCCAGTGTAATTTTCTCTACTCCTGATGACAAGACAGGGTATAATGGTATTGGGATAGATATATTTTGCCTGTACTAGCAGCTATAGAATTCTAAGGTAGTTAACATCCATTAGAGAATAGAGATGTACTCCTGGCATTGCATCAGTTTTATTTGCTCCTTAATCATTGTCATCAGTCAAATGAGTTTTCTGTGAGCACTCTTTTCACACACAAAAAACCACCCCAAAAATTCTCTCATGGATTCTCATGTGAGAACATGTTGGAGAATGGTATATGAAAGAAGAGTGAAATAAACCTTCAAGAGATTTGCCAAAAATTGACTCGGGAAATGCCAGTTCTTTCCCCCACTGTTTTGAAGGTGTCCTATGTCCACAGGAGTGCACATTAATAACCAGTAGATTTAATTATCTTAATGAATTTTAGATATGTTTTTCTGCACATTTTGTAGGATTACTGTCTTTATACGAGTGCTATGTTTCTCAAAAACCCAGAAAATTGAGCTTGTGTGCATACTCAATTTCCCATTAGCTTTTAGTCTCTACTTAAAATAGTCTACAGTGCATACACATGAGTGTGTGCAGCTACTTCATGCTTCATGGGCGTTTGCTGGGTTTGGTTTCTTCTTTTTTTTCCTTTTTTTTTTTTTTGAGGTTCATTATGGAGAGTTTGTGAACAGATGATGTGGTTTTGACTTTGTGTTCATTATGATCATCTTGGATGTAATAGAGATATACACACTTTAGTTCTGAGTTTTTCTCACAAATACAAATTTCAAATTATACCCTCTTTATTGAATTGATTTGCTGCTACAGAAATATATTTCAGTAGTAATGTGCTTGGCTTTGTTGTTGTTCTTTGCAAGATGATGACTATCCTGCATGCTGTATGTTCTCTAATAACATGTTCAGAAAGGAATAAGTTATCATGGTAATGGTTACCTGGGACCTATCAAGGTCATCCAGTTCAACTTCCTTCTCAAAGCATGAACATCAGATCTGTCATGGCTTTGGTTAGCTTTAGTCTTGAAGGCCACATGCTGTAAGTCTCTGACCATGTTAAAAGCCTATTATTGGACACTCTCCAACATCCTCATATTCTTTGAGCAGGGGTCCAAAGCTGGATGAAGTTCTCCAGCTGCATCTTCACCAGTGTTGCTCAGAAAAATGAAGTATCTCCCCCTGCTCTGCCCTGTTCCTCCTGATGTAGTCCAGTGAAGTGATTTTCCTTAGCTGTGGTGGAAATACACTGTTGTGTCACATGCAATTGGCATCTCATGTAACTGCCAAGCTGGTTTTGGAAGGTGCTGATATGGCCAGGAGTAGAAATTTTCACCTCTTATTGAACTTTTTTTTTTTTTTTTTTTCCTGGGCCAGTCTTTTAGAAGCTCCAGCCTCTTATTTCTGTTAAAGTATTTGAATTCTTGACAGAAATTCTGGGTTTGCCATACACTGAATATTTGTGTCTTGAGAGAGTAGACTACTTACTGCCTCGTGGAGTTTCTGCTCGTGACAAATGACAGAGATGATCTTTCATGTTATTTTCTAAATTACTTTTTTTTCATTTATTAATTTATCTTTAAAGGGATTTTTGGCTGATAACAAAGGCAATTGGAAAGCAGATTTCCACATGGATATAGTAATTTCCCAAGAGATAGTGATTAAATGACGTACAAAACAGTGGGAGCCTTGAAAAAGAAGTGTGCTTTCTTTCTCAAGTTTGTTTCTGTTGCAAGCAGCTTATGTGTATTTTGTAAGCATGCTCCTAGCTTGTCTTCATTAACAGTCATGAATGGTCATGTTGTACTACTTTACAATGAGATTAAAATCCTTAACTGTTACCTCTTTGTCTGGAAAGCTTCCTATCAGGATGGCCAAATGTTTCTGACATCTTTCATGGCAGTCATAAGGACCTTGTGTGGAAGGAGTCTGAACTACTAATCCTTCAAAAACTTTGCATGCATTGTGAATAGCACATATCAACACCACCCAAAATTTCTTCATGTTCACTTTTAAATTCTTAAGAGTGCTAGTGCAACAATACGCACAACAAATGACATTCTGGGTGTTGGGCTTTTATGTTGTTGAAAGAGTCAGCAGATGTCAATTACTATGCCATGGTAGTTCAGGAAACCAAAACCTAAAATGTGCACTGTAGTTGCATCACCTCCCTGAAATCCTCCTCTCCTGCTGTGTCAACAGCTTTGTTTATCTTCTGCTTAGTGTCTTTTAGAAATGTTTGTGTCTGCCAATGAATCTGGCAGATACATGGCTTTATCATGTGGGGTTCTTACCTGCCAAAAGGCATACAAATTTGGGGGGAATCTGTGACTACTTTTTTTTTTCTGGATGCCTTAGATTGTGGCTAAAGACACATCTGAGGGAGAATTGCCCACATTTTCTGAAGTGATATTACTTTTTCTGATTTTGTGTGTTATTTTAACAGTGACCATTTTGATGGGCCTGTCAGTGATTTATTCCCAAGATGTCAACAAGCCTGTTGATCTGTTGTTCTAATTCCTTCGCAGGAATTTCACCACAGATCAGATTTCCAACTGCTGCTACAGGAAAAGATCTAAAGGCCTTTAGTAACTTTTGTGTAACAACAACAACATTGGTGTCCTTTTGTGTTCCCTTCCTTTAGGGAAAGTTAGAGTGATATGTTTCCATAAAATCTATTCCTTCTGTGCTATACTTGATGAAGTTAATTTTGGTACTAGAGAGACAGGAGACATGGTTGCCTTGTGCTGCTTCCTTTCTTCATGTAAGCCTCTGTGCTATCTGAGAAACCCAGAACAAGATGTGGACAATGTATGCAGGAGATGGTACTATTTTGTCACAAGTGAAAGCAATCCTCATCTAGATTACTAGACTAAGTTATATCTATCTGCCTATTTTTGGCTGTCAAAATGTTTTTGCAAGGAGGAAAAGCAGCAGCAAATATTGTGTTGGATGGTGGTACTTACAGAAATAGGTGCTGATGTTCCATGACTATAGACAGTGATATTGGAACATTATGCACCCTGTCAGCAAGTTCATTTAAGTAGTGTGTCTTTGTAGTCTTGGAATGCTTAAGACAGGAGATGATAATACCAGAGTGAATTTATACATACTGGAGATTTTTTTTTTTTATTTAAGTACATTTATAAAGTACTATACTAACTTCTGTTAAGTGTCTAACCTGGTGCACCTTAAGTGAACTTCTGAACCTGCAACTGCTGGCTTCAGTGATGACTGTATGTAAAAATTTGCATTTGAAATTAATGCTTTAAAAAAATTTTTGAAAGATATTTCAAAATGCTGAAATTGTTTCTAAGAAACAATTGGGCAGAAAATAATTTCTTAATGTTTTTTTTCACTGTTTTCATTCACACTGCCAGGTGTTACTCTTACACTTTGGTTAAGTTGTGTTGGCTTGTGAATTTTTTTTTTGTTCCACTTTCTGCCCTCGTTTCTAGGGTTGTATAACACTTGGCTGGGGAACTTTAACCTGTTAATGTAAACCTGAAGGTGTCAGTATCTTTTTTGGATACTAGAGTGTTTCATCACAAGAGAAATTCCTGGTAAATATTTTTTTTAAATGGGTGGAGATTTATTGCTCTGTTCATTTTTATAGTTTGTTAATCTGGCTTGAGTTACTGGGAAGGAAGCCACAGATTCTTTGGTAAGCTTCTGAGCAGCCTCTGTGTTATTGTGCTGAATCACAGCACCTGAACCAGCATAAACCGTTTTTCTTGAGCCCCTGGAGATTCTAGACTTATGAATAACAATTTTCTAGTCCAGACAATTTAATTATAATAAAAGAATAAAATATTTTGAAATGGATAAATATTCATCTGCTTATGATTGGTCTGAGCATGGTTAAATTACACCTGATTTTTATGATTCCTTCTATGAAGATTTATAAATTATGGTTTTGTAGTATGAGAAATATTTTGAATGTTGAATTGTTTTGTGTGATACACTTCTATTATTATTTCCATATGCACAAACCGTGGGAGTTTTATTACCCATTTAACTTCCATAAATCATTGTGAATTACTGAAAAATTGTTGCTTAGGTAAGATTACGTTTTCCATACTTTCATTAAAATATATTTTGTGGAGAAATGTTTCTCTTTTTCTTTTTTTTTTTTCCATCCTTTCTGACCCATGCATGTTTTGTATGTATGATTTCATCACTGTTACCTGACAATTAATACAAGTAAACAGAGCAAAAGAAGAGAGGAGGAGGTGGCACAAGTTCTTTCTCTCAAACTAACTCATGTTTCCTTTGTGAGTTTGGACAAATCACTTAACTCCTCCATGTCTGTTTCCACATCTGTACAGCAGGAATAAATTTCCCATGAGCTTTATATAAATTAAATCTTGAGAAAGTACCTAGAAATTCTACAATGGAATGGTCTCTAAATTCCAATATCTTATAAATTACATCATGATGACATTGATTAATTTAGGACTCGGTAAAAAGAATGTGCAGATTAATTGTACATTTGTGTCTATAGCTATAAATGGAGTTAATTTATGTTTCACAGGACTATATGATTATCACCAGCCCTCTGCATTGTTATCTATGGTTATATACTCTCAGCAGTAGACTTGAAAAATGTCAGCCCAAGCTGACTTGCACTACTACTAGAAAGTTCAGCTACCAATAAAAAAATCGAGAAAAAAAATCTGGACCTAAAATAAGAACTCTTTAAAAGAAAAGGGAAAAAAACCAACCAAACAAACAAAAAACCCAAAAAACAACCCCCCCCCCAACACACACACACACACAAAAGAGGATTGTAAATACTCCTAAAGCTCTTCACTTGCATTGTTGTCACTCTAGTTCTATTTTTTTTTGTTCATAACTTCGCTCACCTGTTGCTGCTCAGTGTTTAACCTTTCCTTTTTAGACCAGAAGAATAAAAAGGATTGACTATTTACAAAGCAATGCTACAGCTTTCTGGAGAGCTCTGTCTTTCGTCTATTTCTGTATATTGTCCATGGTAATTGTAATGTTTTTTCTGGTTGACCATGTAACTGATAGAAGTCCAGGCATATCAATGCTGGTTATTATTTTAGATCTTATTAGAAAGAGCAATTAGAGCAACAAAAAGCAGTTCAAACTTCTTCTGGATGGACTTGGGAGGGCTAACTAACTCCAAAATGAGCAGGAAGCCTCAGAAAAGATTAAACAGGTTTTCATGATCTGGGGTGTGACAAGGCAGTTGGCTGATGGTGTCTTTGGTGTCCTTTCTACATCAACTGAAGTTGTCAGTCTGACCCAGCCTCTACCAAATAAGCAAGACTTTCAGGTTCAGGAGCCTTCTCTGAGCTGTAATGTAGAGCTGCAGCATAATCCATTATAATTCTGGGCATTGTTATATGAGAATTACTTAATAACAAGAACTGTCACCTGAGGCCCTGTGAACACAGACAAAATATAATTCTTGATGGACAGCGGTAGTAATAAAGGGAAAGCCCACTAATAATTAGCTGCATAATTACTTTAGAGTAGACCTCTGGAAAAACCATTTTCCCCACACCCTTTTCTTCTTCATTCCATTTGCAAATCAGTTCTTGCCAAATCCTAACTTAAAGCATTTGGCAGGCATAGATAGTCATCTCTTACTCTGTATAACGTACCCTCCATGTGAGGCACACATATAGAGAAAGTTTGGGTAATGGTTGGCTTGGCAAAGAGATTTTTTTTGGATGGATAAAAATTCCCAAGGCCTCTGTTTATTTATATAGTTCTTGGAATAACCCTGTTTTCAAAAGGCTGCTGGCCAGCTGCTGAGACAGCGTTCCAGCTAATATATTCCCAATGCAATCACCACACTTTGCTTTTCCCATCATGATATCCCCAAGGCTGGTTTTGGTTAAATCTCATGACTGGAATATATGAAAGTTCACATTAAATCAAATCTCACAATGCCACAACCTTTCTTTTCCTTCTTCTTCTTTTTTTTTTTTTTTTTTTTTCCCCTTCCTTCTTATTTTTCTAACCAAGTCTCTTTAAATGGAAAGGTGCCTATTTCAGCTGCTTTAGCCCAGACTATTTCTTTATCTGTGGGGAGAATAATCTGTAATGCAAGTGTATGTCTGCTTCTATAATGCCAAGAGTAAGTAGACCAATATGACTGATCTCAAAAATACATGTGAGGAGGTTCCTTTTAGGAAGAAGATTAAATGTTCTATTTTGGTGACTAGGATAAGAGGACCCCGTGCTAAGGATCTCCGGGGTATAAATGCTCTTTTAACATTGAGTTGTTCTTAGCAACCAAACCACTAAGGTAATGAGCCATGAGAAAAACCTACTCTTTTTTTTCCTGTTTGTTTTCATTTGACTTTTTTTTTTAATCAAAAACTTAAAGAACAAGACACATGTCTCAAGGTCCTAGTCCGCAGAAAGCCCAAGAGACTTAGAAATGTATAGATTTAGTTTCTTCTTCTGATTAGGTGAACTACTATCATTGAGGAAAATTCTTGCCCATTTCTATCCTTCCTACCCATGGCAATTCTTATAGTTCTTCCATGTGTATGGAAATAGAAGTGAATAACACCAAAGCAGAAGAATGAACCAGATGCTGAATTTACATCCATGGTGCCTGTGTGATGAAGGCAGGACTAAAAGGTGCCCAGGCAAAAGCAGTTGTGTGCTTTCACACATTGCTGTATGCTGGTCTGTGGCATGTACAGTCTTGGACTAAGCTTTATGCAAGAAAGCACGTTTTTAGCAGAGGTTGATTACAGGCAGAGAGTTGGGCATAGCAAAGCTATCTTGTAATAGCACTTTGCTCAAGATATTTGAAGTGTCTGCTGTTTACCTGCCACTGCTTGACTACACTAAGGAGCTAGTAAGACTGTTCTAGTATTTTGTTTGTTTTTCTACATAGCTACACATATTGATTCTTGTATCCAGGAAAAAGTTACTTTTCACTACTGATATAGCTGGTTTCTCTAAATACTTTACAGTGAATTACTTTGTTACAGAGATCCTATCAAATTGAACATTTAACCCTTCCACCCTAAATCCATATGCTTAGGCAGAATGGAATTTAAAGTTCTTCTCAAATTCCATGTTTCATTTTCCTCCTTCCTATGGTCTGCTGTGCTTACTGTTAACCACAACTGATCCTCACTATGATAAGCAGTGCCACAAATGTCTCCTGCTTCCAGTGATGGCAGGACTGACTTTGTGCTATGGGGAATTATGTGACAGGTATTTGCTAAGTCAGTAATTCTAAGTAGGAATAAATAGCTTAACTACCTTGAGAAGGGCACTGTAAGAATGAAGTTCAGATGGCAGGATATTTAATTTAGGAATAGTCAACAATATAGAAGTGTTTGATGTAATCTCTGGTTTTGTTGATTATATTAACTTACTTTAGATGGCAGGTAATATGTGCTATGCTGGTACACACCTGAATCATCTACAGAGCTGCATTCATTTCAGTAAGACTCCAAAAACATAGACAGGTGGGTTTAAAAGTGATGAAACTATCCTGGAGAGCACACAGGGGTGGAACCTTGGAGGACAAATATGTACTTTCACTTTCTCTTGGGAAATTAGGGTGAACTGAATGAAATGAGTTAGAGGTCAGTCCTACATGAGTGTGAGTGATATTTCATGTTAAAAATCCACACACCCACAGTGCTGTACCTTATTTGGGAGAAAAACATAGAAAACACAGCTGTGCCCAGTTTGCCTGGTCAGTTTTACTGTCTTGTTCTACTGCCAAATGTTGAAGCTTTTGAATGAAGAAATGCTGGAATATTGAAAGAGGAAGACATATTTAGAAAAAGTAACAAGAACTGTTTGTCACTCTGTTTATACAGCAAAACTAAAATCACTGTAGAACAAGTAGTGGAAAAAGTGGCTAGCAGATAACAAAGCAACATGAGTTAAGGTCCACAGTTCAATACTCAAAAGGGTTTCCAAACCCCGGCATTGAGAACTAACTGCAGAAATCCAGGGGGCTCTGTCACTCTACAAAGACAATTACTTAAAGTATTATTTTTCTACTTTGAGGAAAGAGGGGTTGCTTGCCTCTTCGAGGTCATTATAAACATTGTTCCTTTTTACCCCTGTATATTAAAATTGTGTTGGTTTAGAGCTACTTAACTCCCCTCAGAAGGGATGAATTAAGTTTACAGAGCATCCAGAGGGGTGGATTTTATTTTTCCCCAAAGGCTGGATATGAACTTAAGGATACTGCAGATTGCCTGTCACAAGGCAGAAGGTTGCAAGATCACTGTACGTTGAAGGTCTTGGCAACAGAACTCCAGGGAAACAATGTTTTTCTTGAGAGTCCCACTGTGTTTTATAGATGGCAATATTAAGAAACCTGAATGTTTTTCCTGATGTTCCATTAAGTACGCATGGGAAAGCAATGTTTTTTATGTGAAAAGGAACCCAGCTCACATGCAGAGTCTAGTTTGTATTATCATCACTTACATCTTCTGTGATAAGAGTTGTTTATATATTTCCAAAAACTCTTATTTTCAATATGATATTACATCTAGTATCTATACCACTTGGATTGGAGGACAATAAAAACATACCATCTTAATTTGTTAAGATCCTCTTTGGGAAATGTAAACCACAGCTTACATAAGTTATTTTAGAGTTTTTAAAAAATCAGAGATGGCTGATTTGAG
Source organism: Megaceryle maxima (assembly GCA_024605025.1). Taxonomy (NCBI): domain Eukaryota; kingdom Metazoa; phylum Chordata; class Aves; order Coraciiformes; family Cerylidae; genus Megaceryle; species Megaceryle maxima. The sequence continues at coordinate 54,915 of JANHGN010018167.1, forward strand.
TAACTTCTGAACAGGAATGTATGTATCTGAGATTATATAAATGTATACATATTTATATATGTATGTATACTTAACGAAGTAGATAGGAACACTAGCTGATTATGTGTCCATAGTCTTATGGATGAAAGAGTCTTTTTTTATCTTTGCACAGGTTATATTTTCAAAAATGTATGGAAAAATTATAAACTCTCATAGTAAAAGATGTATGTAAAGACTTCACTAGCTTCAGTTTCTTTCTTCTACATATTTATATACATATATGTACCTATCCTAAATGTTTCAGTATGAATAGCTGGTGGGGGATGGAAGAGTCAGCCAGGCATAGTATAGATAGATGTGATTATTCATTTAAAAGCTACTGGCTAGGCTACTTAAATAGCTAGGTTTGGTCAGTTATATCTGTTTTCCACATGTGTTTCCTGTTTTTCTTCTAAATTCTATACTGCTCAGGGACCTGGGGAGTGCAAGGATTTTCCTGAAAGGAAGGACTGCTTTGTTCATTACTGCCATGGGAATGTGTTAAATTTAAGCATGTGTTGTACAGGTCTCAACTGTGTTTCTCCAATAGCAGATACAAGCTTAACTCATTAGAAATGTAAGAATAGGAGAAAGCAATGGCAGACTACTACTTGTTTGTTTGGTTTCGTTTGGTGTTTGTTGGGGTTTTTCTGGGTGGGTAGCCAAGAAGGAGGGATGTGGGGTGTATGTGTAGCTTACTCTAGTCCTCTTTTGTTGTCTGTCAGTTCAAGTAAATTAAAACAGTGATTTTGAAGAATGCAAACTAAAATAGCTGGTTTTTAGCCTAGCATAAACAATATAAAATACATCATTAGTCTTGAACACTCAGCAAGAAAAAAAACATCCCAAGAGGAGAAAACTCGGGGACATATCAAAAATGTATGTATATTTGAAATCTGTGACAAGGCTCAATTGTATTTTTCTCTCCTTAAACAATACTGTTTTCATTAGGAGTGCCACAAGCCCCTAGAAATTGCTTATTAAGAATTAAGTTTCTAACTGTCCAGCTTGGAGGAATGCAATACTCTATCTGCTGCAGACAGGTCATTATCAAGATATTTTTCTAAATGTTGTGTGCACATTTTTGTTAAAATTACCATAATAAAAAGTAGGATTTTATTGACTAGTTTGTCATGAGGGAGGGGTCTTAAGTACCATAATACACCCAAAAGAAGACATTTTTATGGTTCACTCCAGGCCTCTGATTTTAGGTGAATAAATCAGAGCATGATTTCTCTAAATTCCTTTTTCTATAGAAAATGTGCTCTTCAGCAAAACATTGTAATATCCAGTTGCTGCGAGAAACATCATGTCCATCGAATCTTCAAATATTTTCATGTTCAAAAATTACCCATTCCTCGTTTTGTAGCCTCCAGCTCTCTGCAGCCAAACTCTCCTGCTTTTAGACCGTCTCACAGTCACTGTTAGGCACCAGGCCTAAAATTCTTTTTAGTTGTTAGTCCCTAAAGAGTTAGCTAGGCTTGGGATAATTAATTTCACTGACTTCTTCCTGTCTACCTAAGACAGCAGAAGAGGAACTAATAGCCTCCTAGCACACCCATCTTCAATGCCAACTATGAATTAATTTATTTCATCAGGTTATGTGGAATTGTACAGGTGATCTGATTTCATGACTCCCTGTCCAGTTTGTGACCAAGGTGTACAGTTACCTGAGCTCCTTCTATCTGAGCTAACCCCAAATTGTCTTGGTACTGAGGCTTAGCAATTTACCTGATATACAGACAAGTGGGGAGACGCACTCAAATTGAAGAAATAAGTCCTAACTAAGCCTGAGGTATTTTTTCTTTTCCCCCCAAAGTTCAATCTTTCACACCTAAACCCTCATAGTGAGTGTATGTGTATAAGAGTGGCATCATTTTGCGCTCACACTAGAAAAAAAGAGATGTAATGTTGAGCTGATGATGGAGCCCCTTTGTATTATCAATGTGGCAAAAAGAGAAGAAAACATTATGAAGTCATGTGTATGTTAGTGTCCTGGTTTGAGTGAGAGCTAATTACGTTCAGTGATTTTACTTTTCAGCTCAGTTCTTCTAATGAACTGCACTGTCTGAAGTTAACAACCTGTTTTCACAGACAGTATCTGGTTCTAGCAATAACAATACCCCATGTTTAGAGTTACTACCAAGGATTGGTATGAAGATGAAGGCCATTGAAGGATCTTGTGAACCACATTGGGGAGTGCAGAAAGTAAAATGCTGAACCTGCAGGGAGGAGTGGACAGGAGAGGTGACCCTAAACTGACCAGTGAGATATTCCATCCTATGTACATCATATTTGGTATTAAGCTGAGTGATCACAAGGGTCTTGTCCCTTTTCTCCTTCTCTTTGCCCTCTTGGACCACTTTGCCAGCTTTCCTCAGTTTGGCTTGAGTCCTCTTTCAGTTTCTTCTGAGGAGTATCCAAGGAGTACTGTCTGTTCTGCCTTTGATCCCAATCTGTGTGTTCCTGAATCTGGCACCAGAATCCAGCTCCTATCTGCCACTGGGCCCAGTCTGGGACTTTCCTGATGCCTGCTCCACAGCATCAGTAATGACAGTGATGTAGTTACCAACAGGGGAGTTGGGTTTGATATTGGTTTTGTACAAATTTGTATATATTCAATTTTTATTCTTATTATTTTCTTTTTCATAAAAGCTGTTCTAGTTTCCTTTTCTAATTGCTAAGTCTCTCTCCCTTATTCCCTTTCTCTTCCCCTTTGGGGAGAGAGGTGGGTTAACAGAAAGCATCTGTTATAGGTCTAAGGGGCTGCCCTGACCCTAAACCGTGAGAGTTACCTAATTATGGTCTTTAGGGAGGGGAGATGGAAGCATTCTTAATCACATATTAAACAGACTGCATTTTTGTTCAGCTGATTGAGGAAAATGTTGCCCAATATGCTGTTATATAGGGTCTTAAGGAATCAAATTAAGAACTTAAGCAAGATGAAAACTAAAACCATATTTCAAAATGTCAAGAACTGGTTGGGGATTTCCAGCATGCCTTTTAAAAAAGTATTTCAGAGAAACACTTTTGGGAATAAAACCCAAACAAACAAAAGGTTATCTGTATGAGAGCATAGTTAATCATCCCTTCCACTCAGAAGATTCTGCAGAGAGCAGAAATTTGCTTGGAAATCCTTGTTTACGTTTCAGCAAATGTTGTGGAAAGATTTTAAATAAAGAAATATGGTCAGGATATGTGAGCTGGAGAGTGAGAAGCGAAACTAATCACCTTGATAAATGAGGAAAAAGGTAGAGAATTGTACTCGAGAAAAAAATACTTGTGAAAACAGAGTTTGGTCCTGACTTTTTGAAGAAGCAATGGAATGCAGAGATAGCTTAGGAAAAGATTATGTTTTTAAAACAGTTAAGGAAGAGTATTTAATATTTTTAGATAAGCATAGAACTGAACAACAAGATTAGGTGCTGTTGAGACAGGAAAAGTTTTATAACAAAGTAATAAAAAACCCTAAGTTTGTGAAGAAAATTAGCATTGTTTTCTAATGATGTGCCAGATTCAAAGCACCAGGGAAAGTAAAACTGCCATTGCTCTGTCTGGAGCCAAGAACTCACATAAGTTGCTATCATAATTATAAAGTTGTTATTCTGATACCCACTACAGTGGAAATATTGGAAGTACTTATATGACTAGATTGGCCTTGCCAAATTTTAGTATAAACTAACATGAACAAAACACTGTGACAGATTAGGTATTTTGGCAGCTGTATGTTACAATCTTAGTCAGAACTTTTAACTTTTCCACAGTGGTCTTGACCTTACTTCAGGTAGCAGTAGAGGTTTTTTGTTCAGTTCTAGTGGCCATGATTTTTGTTATATTTCTAATAACTTTTGTTCTAAAGAGAGTTAAATTATTTCTGAAGCAGTGCTAAGTCAGCTTTATCTCTGCAACATTAGACAGACCTCTGCCCATAAATACATTTGGGGGGAACAATTTTGTTGTTGGTATGCTATTGTCCTCTCTCATATTAATACCTTGTCTATGTCTAGCTGTGCTAAAACTTTATTTCTTCTTTTAAATTTCAAAAAATGTATTGTCCTACCTCAGTTAGGAATATCTATTAGAGTTCCTCTGCTCTGTGAAAAAAATCCTGACTTGGTATAGTCCCCACATAAGAAGTTCAGATTCTCTTTTAAGGTCTGGATTTGCCCAGTATTGTTCCTATTTGTGTTGGATAAGATGATGTTTGGGTTTGTCATGGTTTGTTGTTTGTGCCTTTTTTTTTTTTTTGTCTCAAACTGATGTATAGTAGATCCAGTTTAATGGGAAAAACTTCCTTTGATCTGGAAAGGAGTAAAGTTTACTCATAAATTTATGTAAGAGCTCATAGACTCAAGATGTGTCACTGTTCTTGCTTTCAGAGTTGTCTGTATTTCAGTATGTTGTTGGTCAAAATTGTGTTTGTTATACCAATGTATAAAAATATTACAGCATATTATAGTAGTTTACACATATGTTTAAAGACATATGGAATTTATTCAGATACATTATTTATGAGCACTGATTTATTGACTCATAGTGACTTAACATGAAGGGACAAAGATGGTCATAATGTCTGCTGGTACCATAGAGATAATTCCATAAAATCTGAAAATATGAGATAAAGTTTAAGCAAAATTTATAAAAAATATTTTTTTTTTTCTTGTGTCACTATGACACCACATATACCGTGAGTTACTAGACATTATATCTGATTGCAAATGTTATTCCTGGTTTGGTGAAAAAACTGGTTTGGCCATAAAAACTGTGAGGTTTTTTTAATGTGTTTGTTGGATCTTTTGTTTGTTTGTTTTTCTTTCCTGGTTCCTGCGAAACCAGTTTGATAAAGATTTTTTCCTCAGATTGAGTCTTGAGGATGATGCTCAAAAGTCCTGGCAGGTATGATTTTACAGGTTTTGTGTCTCAATTTAAAAGCACAAGTCTGCATAGGATGCTTTTAGTAAAAATGCTAAGCAAATACCAAGGCATTGTTCCATATTCTAGTTCTTCTGAAAATACCTTGATCTTCACTGATCATCTTCTATATAGTGTGAAACCGTTATCTATTAAAAGTGGTGTTTTTTTCATAACCTAGGTTCAAAATTCTGATATTTCTTAGAATAACAACATATTTGATTTGGTAATTTGGGATTACTTCACCTGTTTTACTAAAGCTGTTTCAAAATTTCTTCAAGATCACTGTCATAAGTCAATGAATATTGATACCTGTTCTTTACACTAACATCACTACATGCTAAAATATACCCACATACTGTTGTCTTTCTGGTTTTTTTTAAATGAAAACAAGGCACATATCTGAAAGTGTAAAGCCATTGTGTCCACTTAGAGGGTCAAGGTGGTAATGAAGCATTTCTATTCTTGCCATAATGACATGTTATTGGTTTCTCCTCCAACCTGATCCAAGGAGTTGAATGCCGAGTCCAGGGTGCTTTCAGTAAGGTTGCAATTTTGTCATTGTCACTATGTTAAGAAGCATGTGTATCATAAGAAAAAGAAATATAAAATGACAGTTCTTCTTTTGACCTGATGCTGAAGTATCATGAGACAAGCTGACTTGGAGACAAGTCCTTTTAAGTGTTTTGCCTTTAAATGTTTTTCAAAATTGCACAGACAATTTTGAAATAAGTTAGCATTTCTGATGGAGCGGTGTGTTCCTATTGCCATATATTTCCCTTGAATGGGAAAAATATATTTTCTTACAATATACTTTATGAATAGATATAAAAAGCTAGTTAGAATATCTCTTCTTCTGAGAGTCTCTTCCTTTTAAATCTCCACTGAAAATATTAGTTGTTTTTCCTTTCTAGTAGTAGCAAAATTGCAGTTAGTGTTTAACATTCTTAAATCAGCAGAAAGAAGGTAAATACTTGTCCATATATCAGTTTTCCAGCAACTATATCAAGATGTAGTTAAGATAAACTGCTTAAAAATTGTAAAATGTGCTGCAACTAATTTCCTACAAATTTCCACTTTTTGAATAATCAGCTAAATGAGTTCAGAAAATTGTCTTCCCAAAGTAAAGTAAATACCTAAATGTAACTGATAATGTGATGAATGACAATTGTCAAACTCTTTTTGAGGAAAGTCGTGTCTTCCATCATAGCTGACTGAGCTTAAACAGATCCCAAGGGGAAGAGTCTGTTGAATTCTCTCTGCACACATGTTTCTGAAAAAAACCTGGAAAAAGTTTGTTGACTAAATGAAATAACTCTGGATAAAACTCAAAATCAACACCAAATTGCAAAGTACATGGTGTTGAAGAACAATGCCACCAGAGGTAGATGTTTCACACAAAAATGCTGAAAATCAAAACGGTGTCTGGTATTGGAGTTTAATGACTCCTCCAAATTCTTCTAATTTTCTTAATTCAGACATTGCATCTGTAAACTGGATCCTATTAACACCTAGTTTCTTATTTTTCTACTCTGATTTTCTGTAGGCATTTAGTCCTTTGGAAATTCTCCTTGTGGAGAACTACAAAAAGAATAAAAGAACATACCTTTTGGAGATAACTCTGCCTCAAGGGATTTTTTTAGATTAACCTAAAAGTGTTCCTCTAATAAATATGTTAAAACCCTGTCATAGTACTGTGCAGTGTTTTTCTCATTAAGCAATGTTGACACTGTTTCTGCTCTATTTGCCATTAGCTCTATTAAAAAATACACTTTGAGTAAGTTTATTCTTTTGAGTATTGTAATGGCAGTGCTCCAAATACTTTTTGGAGCTCTTTATATATTGTATCTCTCTGTAGGGCCAGTATTTTTCTTCTGAGACTTGGACAATTCATACAATCAATGTGTAGATAATTTTGCTTGGTGTGTGTGTGTTTGGTGTTTTGTGTTTGGGGTTTTTTGTTTGTTTTGGTAATTAAAACAAGACTTCTCTTCTTTTTAAAATTATCTTTCCTATTTTAGTACTGATGCCCGATTACAAAGAGTTCAATGACAATTTTGCAATGCAACAGAATTTTTTGTTTGCTTCTAAATTTCACCTTGAATGAAGAACATAAGTTTGAACAGAGTCTTGGGCAAAAAAAAAGATGTTGAAAGATAGGTTACAGAGTTGATTTGTTTATTGTTAGAATGCAACTTTTTTTCCTGCTTTATACATTGCACTGGAAGAGAAAAGGAAAAGACACATATCTAGTGACCTCAGGTGCCCAGATGATGCATCATAGAGTTAGTAGCCTATTAGGACAGCGATGTGCTGTGAAGGGCTTGAACTGAGAAGAAATTCCAGTTCCTGAATGGGAAGCAATGTTCAAAATTACACAGAAAACCCCAGTGAAAATGTGTGTAATTAAAAAAACTCAGGAAGAATTTGAAGTATTCAGGTCCAATCTGGTTGTGGAACAGTAAAGGATATGCACATGCAAATATGTCTGTAGCAAAAAGAAAATCATAAGACTGAGGAGGGGAAAAAAAAAGATAACTTGGCCATGCTTGCAATAGAATGGAAGCCAGATCATAATATCCTGAAGTTCTCTTTGTGTTTGTGTATGTGTTCTGGTCAAATAATGTTCACACTTACCTGTATCAGGATGCATAAAAATAATTATAGCATGTGTTTATATGTTTGCATTTATAAATACTCTTAAGATGTATGTGTGTGTAAATACAAAATAATTAAGCTTTTGTTAAGCAAATATCAATTAAGGCTTATTACAGAATTAATACAGAAAAAAGTCTTAAATGATCATGTTAGTCTTCTGGAATTTTCACATTTGTACGATTCACTAGCAAGTGCAGTGCAATAAAATAATATTTCCTCTTTTTTTTTTTTTTTTTTTTTTTTTAACAAATTTGGAAAAATTTTTTTTCTCAAATTTCTTTTTTTTTTTTTTTTTTCTTTTTTTTTTTTTTTTTTTTTTTTGTTTTATTTTTATTT
>JANHGN010018168.1:0-26183 GCA_024605025.1 Megaceryle maxima
AAACCCAAAAAATTGCATATGGTGATAAGCATAATATCATACATATGAACAGCACCATGCAGAGCAAGAAGTAGGTTTAGTGGTAATATTTTATGTGAACTATAAGAAAATGTAATGTGACTAAAAATTAATTTTCCAGTGGAGAGAGTGAGTTTCAATGGACCATTTTTCTTTTTCAACCAGGAATTGGGTCATTTTGGACGCAAACTTGTTTATAGCTCTGTGAATTTTTCCAATAATTTGATTTTCCTTTTTCAATCAGAACACAAATTTAAACTAAAACAGAAATGACTTAAAAATACTGAAACCAGTATTGGGACAAAAATTAATTTCCTAATTATATCTACCAGTTAGAAGCTAAATGTTATGTTAGGAGAACTGCTGTGTTTTCAAGTGAGTTTGAAAATATGCTGTCCTTTAGTTTTTTTTTTTTTGCATAACTACCTCAATTGATGGACAGATTTTCTCATTTTACCTTGTATGAGGTAGGTAATGGTGGGAAGAGGCTCACAATAAAAGAGTCTCTTGATAATTTATGATCAATAATTAAATGTGGGTCATTTTTCATAGTTGTACTCTCTGTGCAATAGTAATTAAATATGCAACACTTTTAGCAGGTAATAAACAATCATGACTCAGATAAAATAGGGAACAAATCTAGTGAGTAAGACTATGGTAGGTCAGCTTTGCTAGTATATGTTAAACCCATTTTGATCAGTGTGGATTCCCTCTACAGTTGTAAGTGAAAGTCAGATAAATTGACTCAGGATGTCACCTTTATTTTGGAGGCAGAGAGTGGATCTTTCTTTACTCTTTACTGCTGGCATATACACAACTGCTTACATATATAGAGAGGAAATGACACCTCTATTAAGAGTGATATTAGGAAAATACTGCATTGTCAAGGCAAGGAGCAATTAGCATGCAAATATCTGATACAACTTTATTTTGAAATGTGCATAACCAGGTTCACTTTAAACACTAGACTTCTGAGCATTTAAGTTTCCTCAAATACAAAGGTTTCACTTTTCTGCATGAGTATTTCTTACTACCAACAATACTTCACGTTGCATAGACCATATAAAATTTGTTTTACAGACATTTAGCAAATGCAGTCTTGTTTAAGTTTAATAACATAAGTAATCTGACTTCCATTTTTCTTGAATAATTAAATAATTTTGGGTTAAATTGATAGTACTGATTGTTTGCAAAATTTATACAATATGTAGCATTGGAAAACCTTTATTAATACAGGTATTTTACTTAGAGAAAGTGTAAAGAATATATTGTAGAAATAGAGAATCACTGTGGTGTTGCTGGAGAACCACCACTGTGTTGTTTTTAAGCCTATGAAGAGTATTTGAAAATCAGCATATGTGACAGACTATTGTAAGGATTCTTATATACAAACTCAGCTATTGCTCTGTAGAATTGGATATTATCTATAGTGAAGAAGCAATTTTATCATTAAATATAAGGAATCATTTCCTAAAAATACATTAGAGGGTGTAAAAAAAAAAAAAAAAAAGGCAAGTAAAATTAATTATTAACATTGATGATACAGGATTGTTTGTCTTTTAGGATTAGTAATTTTTAAAACTAGGTGTCATAGCACATTAAGAATCTCAGGCTGAAATCCAGGAAAACAGAGAGAAGTTTTAGATACATTCAGGAAGCATTCTAATCTTGTTCTCGATGTTAATTATATATTTAAAGTTCTGTCTTGTGCAGAAATAAAGTTAAAACTTGTTTGCTGATCTAACACTTTAAATTACTTTATTTTGGAATTAAATAAATGTAGCCTTGCTGGTATAATGAAAATATGTTTATGGAACCAAGAATTAAATTCAGTCTAGTTTGGTGCCAATGCAAAGTTTCCACTTACATGGCCAAATCATTTCAGTTATTCAGTATCTTTTAAGATTTGTGCCTGTTGCTAATTTATGGAGTTCTGTTTCTTTTCCCTATAATTTTTTTTTTTTTTATTAAGAGTCCCAACAAGAATACAGTGGATAATTCCATGCTTTACTCTGCTGGAGGCATTGAAACAGAGATGTTTCAATATTTCAGTTTATTCTTTTTCCAATGAAGAGACATTGAATTAATCAGGTTAGCAAGAAAATGTAGTGGAGAGTTGCTTGAGCCTGTGAAATAGTCTTGTTCACTGTATTAGTAGAATTCATAGAATCAGAATTGTTTAGGTTTGAAGGGACTTCTGGAGGTCAGGTCTCAAAGCAGGTCTAACTAGATCAGGTGCTCTCGGAGCCACATCCAGCTGGGCTCCTAATATCTCCAAGTACGGAGACTTCATGACCTCACTGGAAAATCTGCTGCATTATTTGAATAGGCTCATGGTGAAAATGTTTTCCTTTATACCAAGTTTCCTGTGCTGCAGCTTTTGTGTCTACTGCCTCTTGTCCTTTCACAGTGCAACTTCGAGAACAGCCCATATCCCTCTTTTCTATAGCCTTTTTTAATGTAGCTTTAGACAACAAGAAAATCCTAACTTAGCTTTCTCTTCAGAAGGTTTAACATATCTATTTCTCTTAGCCTTTTTTATATATGATTTTCTCCAGGTTTCTCATGGAGGACTTGCTACAGTATATCCATGTCATTCTTACACTGGTAACTTCAAAACTTTACCCAGTACTCCAGATGTAATCTCACAAGTGTCATGCAAAGAGAGTGAATTGCTTCCTACTACCAGCTGGGTACTGACTTACTAATGAAGACCAGAATGTTGTTGGCCTTCTTTGCTACCTGTGTAGACTGGTGATCGATGTTGAGCTTTTTTTTTTTTTTTTTTTTTGACTTCATTAGACTCCTGTCAGGCATTTCTCTTGTCTGTCAAGGTCTCTCTATGACATTGTATCAGTCACTTCCCCTCTCTTAGATACTGTCTGTGAACTTACTAAGAGTGCACTCTGTCCCCTCTGGATGGAGTATTGTGTTCAGTTCTGGTCTCCCCAGTTCAAGAGAGATAGTGAAATACTAGAGAGTCCAATGGAGAGTTACAAAGATGATGAAGGGACTGGAATAGCTCTCTCGTGAGGAAAGGCTGAGAGACCTGGGGTTGTTTAGCCTGGAGAAGACTGAAAGGAGATCTTATTAATGCTTACAAATATCTGAAAGGTGGGTGTCAAGTAGAAAGTGCCAGTCTCTTTTCAGTGGTGCCCTGTGATAGGATGAGAGGTAATGGTAGCAAGCTGAAACACAGGAAGTTCCACCTCCATGAAGAAAAACTTCTTTCCTGTGAGAGTGACAGAGCCCTGGAACAGGCTGCCCAGAGAGGTTGTGGAGTCTCCTTCTGTAGAGACTTTTAAGACTTGCCTGGATGTGTTCATGTGTGGCATGCCCTGAATGATCCTGCTCTGGCAGGGGGGTTGGACTTGATGATCTCTGGAGGTTCCTTCCATATCCTGCCATTCTATGAGTCTATGATAAGGTTGTTCATAAAGACATTAAATAACATTTGCCCTAGAACTGATATTCAAGGGATACTATTATAGAGTAGCCCATTAGAGTTTATGTGGTTGACGTTTAAACATGACAGTCCAGATATTTTCCTCACACTGTACTGTACACTTACCCAATATGTATCTCACTAATTTGGATACATATGTACCGAGGGTGGTGATACTGAATGCCTTGCTAAAAGGAAAATAAACATGTATTCCTTTCCGTTATCTACAAATCTGGTTATCTCATTGTAGAAAACAATTGGATTGGTCAGCCGTGATTTGCGCCTAGTAAACCAGTATGGGCTGTTTCTAGTCATCTTTTCATCCTTCAGGTTTTGTGAAACAGCTTCTAGGAGGATTTGCTGCATAAGCATCCCAGGCATTTAGACTGAACTGTAGTTCCCTGAGTCCTCTTTCTTGCCCTTCTTGAAGAATAGGTGTAGCTTGAGACTCTGGTTCATGCTGTTACATATTAATGTAATTAGTCAAAAGTTGTAGCTCTGTAATTTTAATTATTTTCATATAAGGAAGTAACACAATGGGTGGTATAAAATGGGGACTGATTACATGATATAGGAGAAGGAGAAGTGTTTTGGGTTCTATTTCCGTTTATACTTCCTTTCATGTAAAAATGTGTAGTACCATATATTCAGTTTAAATCCTGGTACAAAAGTAGTTTTTGTGATGTTGGCACTGATATATGGAGAAGATTTCATTAAAATCTGTTAACAATGAACACAATAATAAACACATGGAATTTTGTATATGAGTGCTCCCATGAGTTATTTTATGTACAAGTAATAATAGTAAGAGCAGACAGGCCAGCAGTGCCATTTCCATTTGCAGATGAGCATTTTTGAAAATGTGTCCAATCTTATCTCAGTTTTAACACCACATTTAACAAGTGGCTAATTCAAAGAGCTAAGTGTTGAGGATTTTAAAATTAACATCTCTGAAGAAGTTTTTGTGTATTCTAGGAGGTTTTAATGTTATAGCTCATATTCTCAGAATATTTGTATTAGATGCCCCACCGACTTTAGCAAGGCTTATACTAGCAGAAGAACATGAGTTTTTTTGATTGTTTATACTGATTCCACAAATGAAGTAAGTTATACTAATAATGTATATTTTGCTGATTTAAATTAGTTATGCTGGAGCTTTTGTCTGTATAAAAAACCCCTGTCATACGATTTTATAAACTGACAAAGATAACTCATACAGATCACAGTGAAAAATGTATTTTGTTTTGAATGCCTTTTCAGATTTAATATAGGTTATCTTTCTAATTGCTAATGATTATTTAAGTAAATCAGATAGGTACTTGGATGCAACAGATATTGAAAAAAACAGCTAAGGGATCAGTGAAGCTCATGAAAGGACTGATTACATTGACATTTCAATTGACTTTTTTGTATTTTGAAACTCTGATACTATTTATGTCCTGTCTAATTTGATAGCCACTTCTGTGGTGCAGAAAAAATCCCAACATTTGAAGTGAAATAAATTGTATTCTTCTTTTTTTTTTCTTTTCCTTCTTTCTTCTTGTTACATACCTGAAATGTACTGTACTTGTACTTTTTCTGTTGTTTTTTTCTGGATGGTATAAGGCAGATTAGTAACAGGAATGTACCATTGTTATGGTGCAATGTAGCTATAAACTGTTCTGAATGCAGAAGAGATGCATTTATTTTTTTCTAAGAGGCTTTGTTGTACAGAGAAATTAACAGAAGACTAGAAAAATAAAAACTGCTAAATAATCCCAAATCTATCATTAAAGAACTTTGCAATTTTTTTATATGACAAAAATTAATGACATTTTCATCTTACTCAGATTATAAACTATATTTTTAGGAGTTGTTAACAAGAAAGGAATCAGATCCAGTTTTGCTTTTTCCAATGACAAGATGTCTCATATGCTTTTAATTTCTTTTTCAAGCACAGAAATCACTGGCAAAATGTTTAGCGTTGCCAGAAAATTTAATATTTAGATGAAGTTTCTGTTATTTCCATAGAAGAAATGGTATTTCTGTTACAAACATACTAGGGAAAGATGAAAAGATATAAATCTCTCATAGGATTGATTCAATCTAATAAATTCCCATCTCTCCTCTTTGTGCATAGAAACAGCTGGGCCAGCTCTCTTAGGCTAACTTTCAGAAGGCACAGTTTAGGCATCAGTATTACTCCTCAATTTCTAAATGGTGAAATCAAGAAAGAATTTGAGCATGGGGCACTAATTCTTTCATAACTGGGTATTATACATATTTGCAATATGATGTAGAACTGCTTCATGTTTCAGTTTTAGGATGTGGGTTGTGATGGATACTTACAGTGTCACTTTTTATTTTGGGTAGTTGCAGCAGATTATATGAATTAGTATGTTTCATACTGCTATATATGGCAGAACTTAATGCAATTTATTACTTCTGCATCCCCTTTACTTTTTGAAGGATTTTGGAAGAGATCTTTTTTACACTGTTTACAAATTATTCTAAATCTATATATTCTGAGTACATCTTAATCTTCTCTGATTGTTTCATTAAATAAGGTCCAGTTCTATTAATCTAACCGATCTGAGACCTTTTTTTTTAACAGTGAGAAACTTGTGCTTAACTCTGTGGTGTTGGAGCTGAAATAAATACAGTTGAAATTAACTTCTGAATCATAGCCTGATTTATATCAGCTTCCAAGTACCTTCAGCCACATCACATTAGAGTTATATCAGCTTTTTAATGCTTTGTATATAGTCTTTGTAATTCATACTGTAACAGTGGACAATGCTTATTCCTTTTTTAAAATGTGTAAATTCATAATGTAATTTTGTTCTTTTATTGTTAACAAGACTAATGAAGCATTGACATGAATTATGAAAGCAATGATTGGCATGGAAATTGTTATTAATGTTATTGCATTTTCATAAATATAATGCATATTTCCATTAAAAGCTCTTTTTATTGGAAATGCCTGATCCGATCTTATATTTGTTTAATTGTAAAATTAATAACATTGTAAATACAATGTTTATTTACACAGATAAATGTGTAAATAGACAGATTTTGTACACAGGTATTGTGTGCAGGTACACAAAAAGAAAAGAAAAAAGAAAAAGAAGAAAAACATTTTATTTATTTAATTTTTTAAAAAACTACTTGCAACTTTTTATGACAAAGAAATCTAAATTGATTATGTGTTGTATATTTTTACACTGGAAACAATAGATTGTTACAGTTATTAATTATTATGACATAAATTTATCTGTAAGGTGAAAAGTTTTAAATTTACTTAAGAGAAAATACTATTTTCTTCTTTTGGAGGATATGTTGAGCTTTTTACTTAACTAATCTCTTCCCTGTGTTTTTTCCCACTATTATGATTAATTTTAGCTATATTATCTAATTCTTGTGAGATGAACCTATACCACTTTATTGCATTACCCTTCCTTGAAAATTACTGTTTTTGTTACTTTCAGGGATCTTAAGAGCTTTGTCAAGAAAGATGTGAGCCCACGTCTATTTATGGGGAAATGGAGACATATGATATGTATGTAAACATTTATTAACTATGCAAAGGTTAATGACTATGTCTCATGGATAAACGTATATATATGAGAAAACTATGTAAAACATACATATTTGCTGGTGTTGATGAAATCTTACTCTACCTTCAGGATGTGCTTTCAGTCTCACAGCATTTTATTCCTCAGAGTTCTGCTTTCTTTAGTCTCTAGAATCCAATGAAAAATATTGTGTATCTTTGTTAAAAAGCCATCACTACTGCAGAGCTATCAGCTATAATATTTCTCTACTTCCCTATAGTATTTTTAGCTGATTAATGTAGTTCATTTGTCCATTTAATTTATATTAAAATATTGGCAATCTGGAGCTCTATTGTCACTACATTGTCTCCATTGCTATTGTCTCCTCTAAAGTATCAACAGGCACTCAGTTCAACAGCACTTGTATGCTCAGGATTTCCAGCACTGTTAGTGACAGTTTCCCAGATTATAAACTTACTTTTTGTATCATGCATTTTTTTCTGAGGATATTGCTGTCCTCCTATGTCACATCTGCCAGTTATCTGACAGTCTAGAGCAACTAAATCAAGACTGTGGTGAACCTCAGGCTGCCTGAACACATCTCGATTTATGTATGTTGAAATGAATATTGTTTTGAAAGGCCAACTGTTATGAATTTGACATTTTAGTTTGCAATCTAAATGAACTCTTTAGTGTCTTGTAGCAATAGTGTTTTTATGTCTGTTCTCTCTAATCGGAACTTTAAATATGCTACCAGACTATTATAACTTATAAAACCTTTGCCATGAGCTAAGTAATTTCTACACCTAAGTGAAAAAGTGACTTGGAGGAATAGAGCCTTAGGCCTGAATCCTGCAAAGATTTTTGTGCAGGTTTGCTGTAACACACTGAGTAGCCTAACAGGAACTAATAGGCATGTGTCTATGTGCATATACTTACTTGCAAGATCAGGCTTTCATTTTCTAAATAATCGTTTGGGGCTTTGGTATTCTCTGGAACTATCATACAGGATGTAAGAATAATAACTTGCATTTTAATAATGTTTTTTAATTTTTCCATTTTAGGATTTTAGTGTTGCAGGCCGAGACACAATTTGCAATAAAATCCATATTTATACTACAAGGGGCTGTCTTCTACATCATCTATTAAAACAGTATTTTGTAAAGAAACAAGCAATAAATTACCCATCTTTCTTGCATAATTTAAAATGTAAACCTGGAATGGGTAGTTATATGATCTTTATTGGCACATATGTACATGCTTCCTACTAAGCTTTGGTAGACACATTTGGAAATTAAAGTATTTAATTATTTAGTGGCTGCTGAATATTGTAATTTTTACTCTACGTGTTGGTGATGATTAATTCTTTTTGTAATTTTCTGATGAATTATTTCTGTTTCTGCCTAATCAACAGGCATACTGTGAAATATAATTGCACTTGAAGGAAAATTACAGTCTCATGAGATGAATAAGTTTGATGATTAAATTATGTAGACTGAAGCAATAACATTCCCATACCCAACCAGGATGACATACTTATCCATTGTTGTGCTTTGATGACCTTTCTAAAAACAGACTCTTTTTAGAAACAATTCAATGTATTCAAGTCAGAGTATATGAAAGGAAATTTAAAGATACAGTCTTTGGAAGATCATGGAAAATATGGGAATTTCACCTTTTAAAATTAAAGATATGAGTTCATGATCTAGGAACAACATAATGTAACTCACTGAGATTGGAAAAAGCTCTTAAAACTGATAAGACATACTTCCTACTGAAGTTAATTACTAAACCTGGCCAGAAATAGGTTTGCATCCTGGTATTCATATCAGCAGGAGACAGACTTAGTATAAACAGCATGAAATATCAGTTGTTTCATACATAAGAAAACAAGTGTTTTCGTACCCACATTTTCTGTAATGTTAAGCCCCAGTTTTTATCTGTATCTTTATATAATGCAGTATTCATGGACTCTAATCCATTCTTTCTTGACATACGAATATTTCATTTAGGACTAGTCCCATTCTCACTGAGAACTAACGTGTGTGAGACAGAAGACTGAAAAAAAATTTGTCAGTCTTACTACATGATTTTCCTGTGACAAAGACCCTGATTGTATACTGAAGTGTTTATTTACGGACCTAAAATGGGAAATTCATCATAAAAAGTTCTGTATTTTTAATGTTTGCATATTGTTGCATGTCCTGTGTTTTGTATTCCAAGGGAAAAGATATTCATGGCCTCTCTAAAATTAGTGTTTGGGAGAACATATTGATCCATGTGTAAAATGTTGTGCACTTCTGGGGCCTTTATGTCAAAAAGACCATTCCAACTGTATAAAAATTTTTGCAATGTTGAATCACGTTCTTCCCTAAAGAGAATCATGGTTAAAAAAAAAGCCTTTGTAGCCTACCAATCCTAAGGTAATGAATGGGCATTGTGCCCAGATGATCTTAGATATAGGAAATCTGATAGAAATAGCTCCTCTGAATTAGATTTCTTAGCAAAAGCCATTCTACTTTCATACCCTGTACAGAATTACTGCTATATCTATGTATAGAGATGAGGAAAGCAGAAACATATCCTGTTCAGTTGAATCTACCCATATATTTTCTAAGGGAAAAGAATGGAAGAAGAGATTTTCTCTGGAAAACTATCCTGGAAGATAATTATAGTGGAGTGTATATTAACTTTTTGTTCTCCCTTTCCTTCAGTCAGGAAATATAAATCAGAAGTGGGTAACTGAAAGAATGTATGAATAAACCAGTTACCCTACTGTCTTTAAAGTAAACTGAAAGGGAGGGTTTTTTGTTTGTTTTCACATTGGAAAAGAATGATTACTGCTAGGATGTCATCCCTATGTGTTCTCTAGTAGATGACTGAAAATCATTTCAGTTTCATACTTCTGGAGAGTTTCCAATTCTCAGGGGTTCAGGAACTGCAAGTGATTCCAGGGACATCCTAAACACTGACACTTGGAAAAGAAACATTATCAATGTTTATGAGGTGCTAAAACATTTTTTTCTATCAAAAAATAATTTAATTTGAATGTAGAAAAACAATACTTTGGACATATCATTTAATATAATACACAAACACAAATCTCATTAGATTTCCATCCCATTATAGTGACCATAAAATCTGCTCTGAAACATAAAGTCAGAATTGCACAGTCTTTTCAAGTAGATGTCAGAGCTTGTGTTTGTATGCATAGAGTACAGGACAATCCATACTGGAAATTAACTTTTTTTTTTTTTTTTCACTTTTAATCACAGAATGATAGGAGGACTGAAGTGAAAAGGGTCCTCTGGAGATCTCTTGGCCAACCCCTCTGCTCAGAACAGTGTCAGCTCAGGCCCTTCTTCATATGGGTTTTCAAAATTTCTGAGAATGGAGACTCCAGAGCCTTCATTGGTATCCTGCTCCACTGTTTGACCACTCTCACAGTAAAAAAGTTATTTACATTTAAGTAGAATTTTGTGTATTTCAATTTGTACCTGTTGTCTCTTGTCCTGTAACTCAGTGACACTGACTACAGTCAGTTTCTCTTTTGCACTCTCTACATCAGGTATTTATAAAAATTTATAAGATCTCCTTCTCTTCCCTGTGCTGAACAGTCCTACTCTCTCAGCCTTGCTTTGTACTTCAGAGACTCCAACCACTTAATCATACTTTTGGCCCTGAACAAAATACTTAGAGGAAAACTAGCATAGTGTAGCTGGAGTATGGTGAATAAAATAGTCATCCTACATATTTAAGAATAGTAGAGTTATAGAATCATAGAATGTTTTGGGTTGAAAGGGACCTTAAAAGGTCATCTACTCTAACCCTCCTGAAGTACGCAGGGACAACTTCACTAGAGCACATTGCCTAAAGCCCTCTCCAACTTGAATGTTTCCAGGGATAGAGCATCTACCACTTCTCTGGGCAACCTGTTCCAGTGTTTCACCACCCTCACTATAAAAAATTTCTTTCTTGTATCTAGTCTAAATCTCCTCTTTTTTAGTTTAAAACCATTACCCCATGTCCTATTGCAACAGGCCCTGATAAGAAGATTGTTGTCATCTTTCTTATAGTCTCCCTTTAAGTATTGAAAGGCTGCAGTAAGGTCTCCCTGGAGCCTTCTCTTCTCCAGGATGAATAAGCCCAACTTTCTCAGCCTTTCTTCACAGTTGAGCTGTTCCAGACCTCTGATCATTTTTGTGACCCTCCTCTGGACCCACAACAACAGGTCCATGTCTTTCTTGTGCTGAGGACTCCAGAGATGGAAATAGGTGAGGTCTCATGAAAGCAGAGTAGAGGGGCAGAATCACCTCCTTTGACCTGCTATCCACATTTCTTTTGATGTAGCCCAGGACATGGTTGGCCTTTTGGGCTGCAACTGCACATTGCTGGTGCATGCCCAGTTTTTCATCCACCTGTACCCCCAAGTCCTTCTCCACAGGGCTGATCTCAATAACTCTAATAATAGTAATTGTTCAGATGAGAAAAAGCCCTATCTCCAGACACACAGACAAACAGTGGCAAGAGGTGCAGAGGGGACAAAAGCCCTGGGAAGGGGGAAAGCAGTTGGTGCATGCAGGGCCCTGGTATTGACACTACATGATTCATGTCCCATCTGATAAGATAACTGAGATGTTCTGGGCACATGCAGAAAAAGAAAGGTGATAAAAGGAAGAAAAGATGAAGAAAGAGAGGAAGAAGGTGGGGGAAAATTGTCAGCCCTGGAGGCATTAGGCTTTCTATGGAGACACTGGTAATCACTGATGAAATTAATAATTTATGAGAATCTTTATGATGTTTCTGCATGAAGGCAGATGATGCTTCATGTCTGATCTCTGCCGTTTCTTTGGAAACACCCTAGCTAAGTGTAAAAATATATCTCGATAACAGCATGCACTTTTTGTCAAGTATTATTATTTGAATACCCAATGGAATTGCCTCTCCACTGACATTTGCTTGTCTGAGAAACAAAGACAATCCTCTTTCTCCAAGGACTTATTCGTCATGGGACAAGAAAACCGGATTGGACCAATGTGAAGGTTTTGCCAATGTCTTTATTACCGTGCATGTCACTGGATGTTTGTGATATCAGTGCTGCTATGGGAAGCTACTACAGCTGGAATTTGTCACTACATCCTCATTGATGCTTGAGGGTATTGTCATGAGCAAAACTGATGATGCAGTGCTTTGAAAGATCATTGCTGTACATATGGTGGTTAATATGATATGTGTAGCTATGTTTTTTCTGATTACTTCTAAATATTAAAACCAGAACCAATTTTAGCAGTAGGGACTGGAAATCAGGACTCCTGTCTTCAGGATTAGCTGCCCAAACAGAAAAATATGGATTTGCTCCATCTTATTTACTCTTACTCTACTGCTTTCTATACATTAACAGAGAATACCTCTATAAAGACACAAAGAATTAATTTTACAATAATTTAATTTTGCTATTTTATCACTTCAGATAATTAACATTTCAGTTATTGTAATTTAGTATTATTGTTTTAATTTTTACTGTTGTATTCTATGCTGTGTCTTGGGCCTCATATTTTTAGTGTTTAGTAACATTGCATCATGAATAAATATGACAACATCCCAAGTTAATTGGAGGAGTTAAAATTCTCCTCATCTAGTCCTCATTTACTGGTTAATGGTTGAGAAACTATGTATAAAGGGAATACTGACCTGAAATGCTACAAGTAGAGGACAGCAAATGCTCTGACTGTGTAGCTACCACATAAAAGGTGATGGTAACTGAAAGGATGCATGCAATCACTCCGTTCCTAGTGAATATACGAACTGCCTGTCTCTCTTTAGATTTAGAATGGAGAAAGTATTTGCCATGTCACCTCTTGAACTGTAGGTAATCTTTACATCTTTTGAAGCCTTCATGAATTTCAGATACAGTAATACTCACAAAAGCCCCATATTTTTAAGACAAGGGAGACTTTGATTTGCTTTGCAGGTAGTAGATATTTGACAATAAGGAGACCAAACAGCTGCCTAGTTATGTCAAGACACACTGTTATTAAAAACTGTAAAATTATGTTTTGCTAGGTTTACTGGAGCTCATTTTGAAATGTAAACTTCAACTTCCATGAAAGTGGCATCTTAAATTGATTTCTCAGCTTTTCAAATGAATCTTAGCTATTCAGAGTGCCAATTCTGAATTACAGCTTCCATTTGACAGCCTACACTACAGATTAAGTGCAAAACCATGCAAATATGAACCACAGATCACACACACACATATTTAACATCTTATGAGAAATGTATCAAAAAATGCTTATAGTATAAATTGTCACCAAGACTGGAGTGCATGGTAGCAAATCCCTCTGGTCTACCTAGTTATTTTTACCTCAGTGCAGTGATTGCCAACATCTTGATAGAAAAAGTTCAGAGAAAACTTCCTTGCTAAAATAAATAATCTATTAGAACAACTCCCTGTAATTTTCAAAATGGTATTTCAGTTGGAACTCTATCTGACTCTTAATGTTGAGCCTCAGAAGGGGATTCTATATCCTATTTCCAGGCAATGTTATGGGATGTGAAGGAGAATAAAAAAAACGAATAAATGGACAGAATTAGTATGTTAAGTGCAGTGCAGCTTTGCTTAAATGAATGATTTTGTAGTCATATTTCAATACATAATTAAATGTGGATAGCCAGATGTTTAGCTAGTGTGAGTGACTGAAGGCAGTAGCACATTGTCAGTTTATACATAATTTATAAATATTTGTGTATATGTGAAATAAATACGGGAAACAGGTTAGTATTTCATACTTCATCCAGAGTAATTGGGTTCCTTACAAATTAGAATTCATTTGCTTTAATTTTCTGAATTCTTTACAAAGAAACTCAGGTAAAACTGTTGTTGTCAAAACTTTTAAGACAAACATACCTATGTTTTAATCTTTTCAAAAAATGAGATTACCACATTTACTATCATATTTATTATCGTCTTTGTTACTGTATTGCAGAAGTGTATGTCAAAAGAAGCAACAGTGATGTTTTCTAACTATGAAGGACCTCATATTTGAAGTTCAAGAATGTGACATTTCCTTTGCATTTGCTACAGCAATAAAGTTAAGTGTCTTGCAAAAACAAAGCTATGTGTATTATAATCTCATCTTCAAGTTATGTTGCAGGAATTATTTAGGGCTTGTTTGAATGTCTTTTTTTTTTTTTTCCTGTGGAAATTATTATAGTGAACTTTAAAGTCCTGTGATAGTACATCCTCATTTTATGTAACTCTTTTAGTAATTAATGACAAAAATTAATTGTAGGGAAAACTTGCACACTTTATTCTTTCTAATGCTCATCTTTTGTCTGACTTTATGTGTGTGAAATCTCAGGCTTGATGTGTTGTGCAAAAAAGGAAGAAAGGCAGAAAAAAGTCTCAGTTGTACCACCTTTCAGCCAATTATTGGCATGCTTCATTTAAGGACATGATTGTTCACTCTTACAGCTGCTTCTGTCTAGTATCAGCCTGGAGCACAGCAGGAGTTGCTAGCTTTTGGAATAATGATTATGATGAATTTTCTCCTTTGGGCACACACATTAATAATGTTTTTTTCCTGGCACTCTCAAATGGTTGTTTCTAATTTCATGAGCCACACTTGAAAAAAATTACATACAGATATATATGCCGTGTTTTATTTATAGTTCAATGCCCACTGTTGTGTTTTTAAATTGTGTTGATACATCTTCACAACTACAATTATCACTCAGTTTACGTGGTGTCAGTAAATTGCATTAATTTCTCATAGTAGGGCAAAAACAGGTGTGGGAGCTGAAAGAATTTATAGTGTTGGTTTTAAAGATGAAAACAATAGCAGTTGTTTTTATGCTGGTATGGTCCTGCTCACCAAGTTCTGCAGATAATTTGCGAAAGAGAATTTTCTAAATAAATGTGAAGTCATGCACATGCATATAATCAGTAAAAACCTCCTCAACCTCTTTTAATATGTGGTATAAACAAAAAGGCAAGCTTTATGCTGAAATTAATCTACACCTAATGCAATATGCAGTACCAATTATTTGCCCACATAATGTAGATTTGAAAGCTACTGGAAACGTCAATAGCCTTTGGTATATCCACATTCTGGTTAGCAAATTATCAAGTCAATTAGCAAATCAGTCATAATAATGTGGAAGCTGTGTGGTCTCTTAATTTTATAGAGTATATAATGTGTATTTATAAATACTGTATCTCAGAAGTAAAAAGAATTTCTCTTTCCTATTTCCTGTACACTTACTGATCAGGGCAACACTTTTAATTATGTAGTTTTACTGGCAATATTATGTCTCAATATTGTAAATTACCTCCCTTCCCCCCAAATCCTGGGCTTAGCCTGTGCTAGTTCAATATCATGTCATAAAATGTGATAACCTGGTTTTTCTGTTATTCCTGTGGCAGAAAATAAGGCCTTGAAAGGACACAAGGAAGTTATTGATGCCTTCTGAGGAAGCTTGTGTTGGCTGCTGCATACAAATGATGGAAGGACAGTCCCTCTTTTAAAGAACACTGGTAGACAAGGTGTATGTCAGGAGAGGTAATAGTTCACAAGTATAATACATGAAGTACTCTTTTATGCTGACCCCCTGCATCAGAATAAATAAATTTTAAAACTTTTGTAAATGTGTTCTATAGTTCTATAAGCAAAAGAATCCTAACACATGTCTTCAGGTATGGAAAAGTGTAGATTTACTATTTCCATGTTGGGCTGGCATCATTCTACAGCTAGAAATATCAAAAATCTTCCATTAAAATAAGGAGGTTCTGTTAAATTTCTGAATCTATCATTCTCTTTAATCTTTAAATGACAATTAAATCTAATAACTACAGTGATGATAGGGTGTTTTGACTCATTCTACAACTTACATAAAATCTTTGCCAAACTAGGGTAACAAGAATGGTAACTGCACAGGTTCAGCCATAATCTGCAGACTCATTTATTTCTACATAGAGTAGATTTTCCACACTACTTTCAAGTGAATATGTCAGTGTGGCCAAGTGGCCTTTTAGGAGGCCTTTTAGGTAAAACACATTACATAACAGAATGTTAGAAGAGATTGAATTCTGGAGGTGAAAAATATGGCAGCTCCTGTAAATAGAGATGCCACATAGTATATGGAATACAGATGCTTTCTTGCTAATATACATACTACTTGGGTTATTTCTTTAGAATGAAATATTTAGAACTACTGACATGAAGAGGTGAAGAACTATAAAACAATTCATTTCCTTCTGTAGACCAGAATGTCTCTTAAATTAGTTAAATCACAGCTCTTTACTGTGTTTTGGGGTTTGCTTTATTTATTTATTTATTTATTTTTAATTTTATTTTTTAAACTCTTTGTGCCTGCTCTTAATAATGCTTTTAACAAGGACTGTAAGGACTGTCCTACTAATTATATTGTGTGTATTGAATGAAAGAAGATTCAGGGAAGAGGACACAGCAAGATACTGGTGCTGAGGGAAATGGCATGCTGAGTTTGAAAAGTATACATTATACTATAATGAATATGCAGGAAGACCTTTAAAAGAACTTCGAGCATAGTAAAAAAACATGAGTTTTTGAAAGCAGAATAGGTCTTAAAAGGAAAAACAGCAGAAGGGCATAAGGAGCTCTCCCTGTGTGTGCATAACTCAAATCCAGCTGAAGCTGTACCTCTTCAATGAGCTCTCTTAGTACATAAGTGTCTTAATTTTGTAAGAGGTGAGTCTGTTCCTATTCATGCCCATGAATATGCAGAGAAATGAAATCCAATTCTAGTGTGTGCTTGGGGTTATCAGCGTTTGAAAGCTCTCTCCCAGTGTTCATGGGTATGAAATGGAACACCCTTGATCAGAAATTCTAGTGATAAATGAGCTACTTTTGCTAGTGAGAAGGGAGATATATCTACAACAGAGATTCTGATTTGTGTAGGCTACTGGAGAGTGAGCCCTCAGGAGACAGCTGGCTTAGGATTCATCTCATCTAGTCCTAAACATCATCTAAGGTAGTAGTAGAATAACAGTAGGTTTCCTTTGTAGTCTACTAGTCACGCTTTAGCTCACAGTTATCCAAACCTTTTTTGTGTTTTCTTTTAGGAAGAAATCTTCCTTTTATGGAATTCATTTAGGATAAAGTAAGGCACATTCTAGATGTTTTTCTATTATAGAAGTTTAATGAATTAAAGTTCTTGTGGTGAGGCAAGTAGGCTGCTCAAAATGTTGTCCATGCACATTTTTTCCCAGAATTTGCAGTTATTGATGCTGTATTTTGACCTTTTTTTTTTTTTTTTTTTTGGGCATGCGTGGAGAGATTATATAAAAGACAGCTCTTCTAGAAGATTGTCAACCTTGATAGTAAAGCTAAACCACTTAATCTGTGAGCAGCTATCTCTTAATGGCACTAAATATGGATCCAGATCAGCCAAGAGCTATCAAATTATTCGCTGATTTACCATCCTACTGGTATTTGATGAATGCACGAAGCAAGGTGTTGCTATTAAAATACTATTGCCTGGGAAGAAAGTAACATAGACTGCTGCTAAAGATATTCTAAGACAAGATGCTATTTTCTTTATTGCAGCATTTCCATGATCATTTGGCTGTTGTAGTACTATTTTAATTGCTAACAATTTTCTTGTTTTCATAATTCTAGCTGTTTCTACGGACAGGATTATTCAGCATTTTGGGGGTGGCATTTATTTTTCCTGGGTTTTCAGTGTTGCAGGTTTATTTTTCTATATGTTTTTAATTAAAAATGGCCCTAGTCTGGCCCTTGATCCTGTGATTGATCAGTTGGGAAAAAGATGAAAGGGTATTTTTAAGAATAGAATTAGACTGACTTGTCTGTGTGATGTCCTGAATCTTGTTAATCTTGTTAATTACACAGTGTTTTAGATTTTTGTCTCATTAGACTTCCCAGATTTGTATTTTTATCCACAGAATGTACATATAACTATAGCATTAACTTTGAAATAAATAGGTGTCAAATACATTACTTTCTTTGACTCATTTTTGTAAGATAACTTTAGTTTAAGACCTGAAACCTCCCCCTTGTCATTCAAAGAACGAATCAGTAACACTATGTAATTACTTTGCATTTTGCTTTGAATTCAGGATCATTGGAAATTATTTCATGTACATGTACTCCAGTAGAGAAAGGTAGCGACCTCAACTGTAATGAGCATTCTTCATTCCCAGAACTACCTGTGTTCTGTAGCTTGGTGTTGCAAATACTAGGTTTTCCTTTAGAGTGACATATGCAAAAAGCTTCCTTTTATGTTGAGGAATATGAGTGATTCTGAGGGTCCTTGTCCTATGCTTTTTTAATGTTTATAGTTTTTAATCTGAATCCTTGGACTGTAGTTAAGGTGAAGGTGTTTAATATAGTCTCATCTTTTCCCATTGTATTCATTGTACTTGAAATTCTGTCATGTAGTTATTATTGCAGTTAAGAATGGGTTAGAACTGAACCTGCAGTTTCCTTTTGAAGGTCTAGCGCATTGTAGAGACTATGAACTGGAGATGTGCCCAGCTGATTTAATGCATTAATAGGAAACTATCTGTCCTCAGGGGCTGGAGATATTTCTAAGCAGAAGCTTGACAGACTAGATTAGAGGTAATTTTCTTCTTTATTCTCACAAAATTCAGTGAGAAAGTTTCTCATTTGATAGTTTGCCATTGTCACAAAACACATTGGACAGCAATTTCATATTAACTTGGAGACCTATTAGCAAAAAGTAGGGATAGAAAGCTGGAACTTTCTTCACAGTACATGTGATAAATGGATGCATTCCTCAGAGTCACCAAGAAGGTGACATTCTAATAATATTAAATTAGTGAAGGGAGAAAATAAGCATATAAGTCACCAATTACCTAGTTAAATTAAAGAGAAGGCACTGGTATATAGAGAAAATAGGAAAGCGAGAGATATTTTCATTTATTACATTGACTTCGGTAAACGGTCAATTAATCTCAAGAATGATAAAACCACTAAAGTGGAAGATACAAGAGGTCTTGCTCAGTGATACGTATTTCATTTTAACTCACTTCAAATATGGGCTACTTTGTGACTGATAACCTTGTCAGTTTGAGATTAAGGACACATTTATCATTGCATACTTATAAGAAAATACCTAGCTCAGTTGTAAGCAAAACAAAATATATTAGGGATGACCAAAATGCTGCTGAAGAAAAAAAGAGAACCGCCAAACCTGTCAGCATCTTGAACAATTTTTTTTGCTTTTCTGGCAAATCTTAAAGTGCGAAGGTCACTAATTTACTGCCAATGTTCTGCTGAGCCTCTAAGAAATGGCTTTTCTCTTGACTTGCACTCTAATGAGTTTATGCAGTAGTACAAATAAGTATGAAATTCTGTTGCCTCACTCAAATCTATGAAGGTAAATTCAGGCTTCTGTGTCATCTATACCTTTTGAGGAATATGAAATATTAGCACTGAAAATTGATAGGAAAAGTCACAAATATACAGCTTTCTGTCATGAAAGAGGCAAATATTGCTTAGGTTCTGATGTAGATATTGAATTGGATTGGACTGATTCCTTTCTGGTTCAAAGGAGTCATAGAGTGATTATTTCAGTTTGAAGCACCAGATGTGCAGTTCCTCTCTTCAAATTAATGGTTGTTATCTGAATGACTAACCATGAAGTTATTTATAAGCAAAATATTTTGTGCCTATTACTTATAGAAATACCCAGTATCTGAATAATCCACAAAGCCATACCTTTAATTTTTTGTGTACATTTATGAGTTTTGCCTGCAGAGTAAGCTAAAAATGCCAGCTAGTTTCTAATATACATGGCCATGTGCTTTGTCATGTGAGATACAGAAGTGGAAGATTGCATCCTTCCTAAACAGATGGTCTGTCAAGGCATGATAGAAACCTGTGTATTTAGAAGAATCCCAGTTCTCTCATATTCTGTGTGTCCAGTATGTATTTTCAATTTTTTTGAGAAAAGTTGACACTGTCTTCAGAGCAAGTGTGTAGTCATGTCTTACAACAAAGGGTATTTAACAACCCTACGTGGATTAGAAGTTTAGAGAAAGGAAATAATCTGAAAGCAGGGGCATTAACTTCAGCCTCAAAAGACTTTGGTTCAGTTGCCTGCTTCACATCTGACGCTGCAAAAAATTTGGGGACAGTAGTCACATAGGTTCAAAATTACAAGTTTAACTCCTCAATACCTCCCAGCTGCTATAGGTGCCAAAGCTTCTAATCCATAAAACTGCACAGGGATCTGGGTATTTGCACTCAGCATATCCATTAAATCCCATTCAGTTAATTAAATCCCATCTAGTCCTAATACCAAGGTATTTCTCCCTTTCTTACACCTGTGATCTGATAGGCGTACAAACAGTTCAGAAAATGGTACGTTCTTGATTTGAACTATTCCACAAACTTTTAAATATCTATTGGGATAGGGGATGAAATTTAGGTCAGAGGAGTGCCCCAATCACTGATCTATATAGTCTTTCTACTTATCTTGCTTACAGAGTGTATTTGGTACACAAATTATAGCAACTTCAGCTGTAAGGCTGGAGAAATCCTTGTAGGCTGGTGGACTTATTAAAGACACATGAAAATGAAGTGGTTCAGTACTTGGCATTGCATCATGTATATCATTATCTGACTAGCTTTTCTGTATTCCACCTCCACTTACTGAAGTGAGGCCATGGCTCATTGCACTAGAGATGCTGCCACTGACTACAGTGGGTTTTTGATAAAAGCCTTAGTTCCCGCACTCAGGCCAAGTCCTGGTGCATTACACAGGACTTTTGCCTGCATAAGAATGATTGGATAAGGCTTTCAATATCCTCCTGTTAAATACTGCTGGCAAGATGACTTGTGGCTTATTGTGGCTGTAACAGTTTCAGCTGATAAAAGTGCCAAAGAGAAAGGAAACACTAATGGGATCAAAACCCTGCCCTTTCACAAGGCAAGACTAGAAAAGTACCAGTCTGGCTTTAATTTCAAGGGCTCAGTTTAAGGGACAGTGCTATTTAATGTTTTTATAAATGATCTGGACACAGGACTTGAATGTATATTAAATAATTTTGCTGATTATACTAAACTAGGGAAAATAAGTATCCCTTCAAGGTAGTGGCCTGACAGAAATCTGGATAGGCTGTAGAGCTAGACAACCACCAACTGTATGAAATTTAACAAGAGCAAGAGCCAGATTCTCCATCTGGGATAGAGTATCCTGGTTATACATAGAAATTGAGAGACAAGAAGCTGGAGAGCAGCCCCATGGAAAGAGATCTGGGAACCTGGGTTGACTGCAAGCTGACTATGAGTCAATAGTGTGCCTGGAAGCCAAAAGGGCCAACCATGTCCTGGGGTGCAGCAAGCACAGCATAGCTATCTGGTTGAGGGAGGTGATTGTTCCAGTCTGCACCCCACTGGTGTGGCTTCACCTCAAGTACTGTGTGCAGTTTTGGGTGCCTCAATACAAGAAGGACATCAAATAATTCTTGTTTGTCCAGAGGAGAGTGACCAAGATGGTGAAAGGTCTCAAAGGCAAAATTTACAAAGAGTGGCTTAGGTCACTAGATTTGTTCAGCTTGGAGAAGAGAAAGCTAAGGTGACCTCATCACAGTTTACAAATTCATGAAGTGGGAGCCATGGAAGGGAGGTGTTGATCTCCCCTCTCTGGTGACCAGTGATATGACACAAGGAAATGTAATGAAGCTGCACCAAGGGTGGGGGAAGTCCACACTGGGAAAGATTCTTCACTGAGAGAGTGATTGGTCACTGGAACAGGTTCCCCAGGGAAGTGGTCATTGCATCAAGGCTGTCAGAGTTGAAAGAACATCTAGATGATGCTCTCAGTCATAAGATTTAGTTTTAGGTAGTTCTGTGAGGAGCAGGGAGTTGGCCTCAAGCATCTTTATATGTCTCTTTCAGCTTGAGATATGCTATAATTCTGTGATCTTACAGGTCAAGAGAAAAAGTTGAGTAATTTTGATCAATTTTCCTTTAATCCTTTGGCTGGGAACAAGCCTCCCCTTTTGTCATATGGTGTTTAGAAGTGGTACTATGATAAATTCAGAATCTAAAGGAAAAAGTGGTTTGATGGGAAAAACTCTCTTCCATCACACAGAGGAATGGTAAGGCAAAGCAGAAAATCCATATCATTTAAAAATTAGGAAGTAAACAATTGTTTTGAAGTTACCATACATGCAGCTAGACCTTTGTGAATGATGACTGCATAGATCCATCTGGACAGGAGCTCTAAGGGAGAGGGACCTTTTTAATGTGGGGTTTAGGCTCCTGAATGCTGTTCAATGTTATTTTGAAACATCAAGAAAGGAACAGAAGACTCCTGGGACCATTTGAAGTTCTTGTTCTGGGTTCTCCACTGTAACAGACAAGCAATAAACACAACATTTTGTTTTGAAAGATGTGTATCATTTGAGGAAAAGGGAATTATTGATCTTAATATTGTTGATATTTATAATTGATGTTAATCTGCCCTCAAAAGTAATGACCTTTTAGGTAATTTACATGAATGTTTGCTTTCCTTTGAGTTCTGGCAACATGTGGGAAATAAATCAGTACTGAAAAATTAAGAACTTGGGCAGCTTAAAAAGAGCATAAGGTCTTTAAATAGACTGCTTTTCACATGTTTTGTTTTATAATATATGGTGAAATGAATAGAGATTGTTAACTAGGCTGTCAAGACATGTGCGATGTGGTTAACTGTGTAATACAGAAATAATATCAAATTATATCTGTCTTGTAATTTTTAATGGTTTTGCCTTGTGAAATTTACTAACCTAGTAAATCTGTAGGTTAGCCTTTGTTCTTAAGTAGGTGGTTGGTAGAAGTATTCATCATATAAAACATTATATCTCAAAAATTTATGGTTACACTTCAGTTTATAGGGGGATGTAATAATGATTTTTTTTTTCTTATTTCCAAATTAAATTTAATAGTCATACGCTGATAAATTCTGTTTTTCAATTTCAAAGACAAAATCAATATTGTTAAAAAACATTTGAAATATATTTTATCCATTGCTTAACAGATTGGCCTTTTACTCTTCCATTTTAAACATCCTGGCAATAACTCATGCTGTGTATATTAATAGTAATTTACATTAAACAATAATAATGGCAACATACACAACAGGAAAATGCAATTATTTATACAAAAAACCCACAACTTCATGAGGGTTATTATGCTTGTTAGCCTCATTTTCTGTGGAAACAAAGGGTATGGGATTGTACTGTTTCACATCTGTCCTGCTGCCTCTGCTTCCTTACTCAATGACTAACTTCAAGCCAATTGGGTGCAATGGTTAAATGACACTAAATTCCTAAAAAGTTTGGTGGTCAGGAAGAATGCCTCTTTGAGAGACTAAGACTGAGAGAAAGAATGCAGCAGGTTCTTAAGCTTATTGTACATTAGCAAGAGATGTTTCAAATCCCACATTGCAAAAAACTTCAGTTGGTCTTTATTCTTTTGTTATGTGTCAACAAATTTACTTGTCCATCAAAGTTTGTTTCCAATGTAGATCCTTTCTTCTATGCCTCAGATTTCATGTACTTCCACTGAAAAGCCAGTTGATGATGAGACACAGCCGCATTTCAGACCAAGCCTTGGAAGGTTAGTGATTGCTGGAAGTATTTTTCGCTTGTATAATTCTATGGACTGAAAAAGTATGGCCTGATTGTGCTAATTGTTTTGTGGCTAGATCTTCAACCTGCAGTGAGCTTGTCTAGGTTCTTGCTGATTCTTGTAGTGATTGTCTTCTCTTTGTAGTTGCTGTGTCTGTTTGGGCTCAATGAGACTGCTTGCAAGGCAGGGTTGCATCCAGCTATTCAGCGCTGTATGGCTGGTTCCCTGCTAAAGGTTGGTACAACACCATGTAAAGCTCTACCTTTGTACTCTTCCCCTCATTAAAGTATTTTATGCCAAGATCTAAGGGTTTTTAGCCCTAATCCTGGGTTTACTATGTACTAGGGTAGTCTGGCAGATGCATTAATTGAACTGGGGCTTTTGAACTGTACTGAACAAGCCATGGTGATTTCAGTAAAAAGAGTCACCACAGCTGTTAGCAGAGTCACAAGACTCCTGATTTAAGCCCAGGTTTTTGAAGACTACTAGGCACATAGTTTTCCTTTTTTTTTTTTTAATTGAAAATTAGATATCTAACTACCTTTGAAAGTTTTTGCTTTAATTTTGTTATTAATTTAAGGGACCTTCCTCTTGTGCTTAAGTTTATGTTGCATTTATGATATTGATATTGTTTAAACAATAAAGACTTTCTTTCTGTCACCAAAACCACCAGGATCCTGGGCACAGATCATATATAATGTTGTATCAAATGAAATGTTATCCTTTGACAGATAAAGAAGAGACCTCAATTCAGCTGTTTACTCAAAAAAACATAAGGCATTACCATCATCATTTTAATTGTGATTTTTTTTTTAAATTTGGAAGTGCCTGAAGGCCTCTGTCAGCATTAGTATGCCATTATGTTGTGTGAAAAGAACAGCAAATACACAGTCCTTATTCCAGAGAGTTAATGATTTGAGAAACTGCAGAATACCAGGATATTTTAATGCACGTTTGTGTCTGAATTAATATTATCTACATTTAAACACTGGAACCCGTGAATGTTTATTTTTCCACTTTATTGATTTTATCATCCATTGTTATTTTAGGAGGATGTAGAACATTGGCAGGATACATTTGCCATTATTGAGATAAAGAATTAAACTACTGAAAGTTCTTTTATAATCAACAATTTTATTTTGTCAAAACTTGGCAGATAATGCTCCTTTTTTTCTTTTTCTTTCTGATGACTGCATGTGATGACTAAAGCTATTGTAATCCATAGGTGGACAGAGAAAAGGAAATTATCAAAATAGTGTATTTGTGACTGGAGACCTTAAAAACAGTAGGCATAAATCAAGATATTAATCCACTTTACAAAGAACACATACGTATCTCATTCTGTGAGGAAAGATATTTTTATTGGTCTCACACAAGTCATAAATCCCGGTGAAAATCTGTTATGAAAATACAGCCCTGTACAGTAGAAAAAGAAAATCCTTGTTACATCTGAAGGCTGAGAAGAAATTATGTTGGAATTATATAGAGCTCTTCTGGATGCCAAGGAAGAATTAGAAGAAGTGGGAGCTCAGCACACATTTGAAATACATCTCTGGGGTTCCCTGGTCAATCTGTGCTCCTTTTCTTATCTCTAGCTTGCCCTGCAGTTCACTCAGTGCTGTGTGCTGTGCAGCTCCTGTTGAAGATGTTGTTCTGACAGAGTGTCTCAGTTTTTGACTCTTCTTGTGGCTTCATTTTCTATTGACAGAAGGTGGAGAGGAATAAAGGGATGTAGAATGGAAGGATGTAAAGAACAGAGAACCTTAAAACTGCTGCAGGGTAATTTCTTGTGCACAAAATCTTTGTTGTCTGTGTGTCCTCCCTTGCATATTCCAGAAGTGGGCAGGGAAGAAGTCAACAGTGTCAGTCAGTCAGTCAACAGTAAAAGAATTTTAGGCTGGTCGAGAGGAAGAGACGATGACTCTAATCACTGATCAAGTGATATTTCTCCTCCCTCTGACCGTATCTGTATCAATAACTTCAATAGTGTAAGGGAATGTACTTGGGCAGTTGGGTTTGACCAGTTGGTAGAGGAGTCACTAACCATGGTTTTAGGCTGTGCCAACGAGTACCCATTCCTGCATCTATTTTGTTAATTGGCACAGATGCAGAGCCATTCCTATTTGGTAGTTTGCATTGGAAGGATAATTCACACTGTAACTTCTCAGCAATGATAATTTGTGACCAATGAATGATCTGGTATGGAGGTCAAGAAAGCCCAAATGCAGGAGAGGTTAAACTGGCTAGAAGCAGGGATGCCAAAGATGGAAGAACTTGTCTCTAAGGGAATGAAGTTATGCCTGGTGATGACATAAGAAATAGCCACAGCATTGTCTTGTGGCAATTCTGGAATGCAAGTGCTTTGAGTAATAAAGCTGGGCTGGAGGATGAACTCTAGGCCTGGCTGAGGTGCCTGATGCTGATACTCACAGGATTGGTTCCCATGTAAGTGTATATAAGGATGGGACGTGCATTGTTCAGTATTTTTTATATATATATTTAAACAAAAATATGGGTTATTTAACTTGGGGGGGGGGGGGGGGG